>CM057455.1:1550307500-1550397500 GCA_016271365.2 Neoceratodus forsteri | reverse complement strand
GTGTGGAAACTTTGGGATCAGTAAGTGTTTGCAATACTAACTGAGTGATTTGCAGGCTTCAGTGAGACACACACACTGATTTTTTGAAACACTGCATCTGGAATGCTAGCTTGAGTGAATGAGTGAGTCATCAACCCAGAATATCTCACTCCACCTGATGTCATCAGCATTTATCTCACCGCGGCGGATATATCTCACTCACTGATGTCATCAGCATTTATCTCGCGGTGAGCATTGTTCACTGCGGTGAGAATGTCTCAATTTATTACACTAGATGCTCTCCCCCCAATATATAAATATACATATATACACACACATATATATACACACACACATATACACACACACATATATACACACACATATATATATACACACACACATACACACATATATATATATGCATACACACACACACAGGCCTCTACAAACACAGCCTGCTACACAGTGAAACATCAAATAAATCAGCCCACTTATAGCCACCAAAATAGTTGTCACAATTCCAACAGCCCCAAAACAATACCCTGCTAGCCCCTTTGAAGTAGTAAGGGAGAAAAAAATAACCTTCTACCAAGTAAAATCCACAAGAAACAATGTAAAAACAGCAAGAAAAAGCTACTATACTGGAACTGATCTGATCCTTTCCCTTTCTGGTTACTTCTGAGAAGCCAAAAGCAACTGACACCACAAACCTGATTCAGCTCTGCCTCCAGTTAGTTAGCTGAGTGAGACCTGGCCAGATCATTAGCACCCTTCCCCCACTATGCACTAAACTTTGCAGCTAGTGAAGCCAGCAAAAAGCAATCACAATTCCACTCAAAGCCAAAAATTGGTTTGCTACCAAAGAAACAGGTCTCCAATTCAAGCAGCCTCACCAACAATGCATCAAAATAGGCTTGAAATTAGAAGATATACTGTAGGTCTCAATTCAAAGAAACAGCCCCATAAAATTCCTCGCATACACAGCCCAATCACCCATCATCTCTGGGTCTTACCTGGCCTCCATTGATCTCCCATGGATTGCCCTCCATAGCAGGGCTAGGGAGTGAAGTCCATCCTTCAGTCCCCAGTGACCATATCCAGGAATGGAAGCCAGAGCCCAATCAGTGGTATGGGGCCTGTGAGGGTAGTGGCTTCATCCTGATGATGGGATACCTTACCTCATTTTTCTTCCCTGACCCAGTCTACCTTCTTGCTGTTGGGCTATGCCCCATCAGGCATTGTGCACTCTAGCATTTCTCTGTGGGAGGTACACACCACAGCTCCACCACTTTTTCTGTAAAATAATACTTTCTCATATCCCTCTTGAACCTCTTTCCTGTCAGTTTCCATTCATGACCTTGAACTGTTACTTGTGATAAATAATTCCCCACCATCCACCTTGTTTATTCCTTTTGGAACTTGAAGGTCCCTATCATATCTCCCCTGTCTCGTCTGGTCTCCAGCAAGTACTTGTTAAGTGCCTTGAAGCAATCCTGCTAAGACCTACCCTTTTAGCCCTGAATCATCTTTGTCCCCCTTTTCTGTACCATCTCCAGTCTGTCCTTATCTTTCCTGAGCTAAGGACTCCAGAACTTGGCATAGTACTCCAGGTGTTGTCTCACCAAATGTCTATAAAGAGGTAGTATTACCTCTCGTCTTCAGCACCCCTCCTGATACAGCCCAGCATCCATTTTGCCTTAATATAGACCTTATTGTACTGACATGATTGTTTGAGGGAGTCACCAATGATAATTCCTAGGTCTTGTTTCTTAGCTGTACTGCTGAGTCTTTCTCGCCATCCAGTACTCTGTCCTGGGGTTCTTGTTGGCTTAGTGCATCACTCTACATTTTGTGGCATTGAATTTCAACTGCCAATCCTTAGACCACTTTGCCAGTCTTTACAGGTCACTCTACAAGTCCTTGATTCCTATGTCACTATCACCCTCCTACAGAGCTTAGTGTCCTCTGTGAATAGATCAAACATGCCTCAGATTTCTTCTCCAATGTCACTGATGAAAATACTGAAGAGAACTAGACCTGGGGCAGATCCCTATGGTACCCCACTCATGACCTCCTCTTTCTGATTTGACCACATTAACCACAATCCTCTGCTGACTCCACTTCATCCAGTTACTTACCCATCTTACTATGTCCTTAGTCACACCTAGATCTGAGGCACTGAGTTGAAAAACTTACTGAAGTCAAAGTAGAGTAAATCCACAATGAGTTACCTATCCATTTCCCTCATCACCCAGTCAAAGAAACATATTAGGTTAGTCTGAAAGGACCTCCCTGCCATGAACCCATGCTGTTTATTGTCCTGGAGACCATTGCTCTATAGGTAATCCACAAAGTCCTCTTGAACATATAAATTTGTTGGCAGGAGGAGACCAATTGATGGCCAGCTTATGGCATGCCCTCCCTACATTTTACAATAGATGGGAGAAGCTGTTTACTCTTATTATGATCACTTGAGGTAATTATTTTTAACCCCTCTGATAGTTATTGATCCAAGAAACTATTTTGTACAGGAAAGAGACATCCAAGAACACCATATTACATTACACCAGTTATCATGACCCTAAACTAAAAAGGAGTATCCCTAAATCCCAATTTATCAGGGCTAGATGTAATTGTAGTGAGATGGGAAGTACAAGATGGTAGTCACTGAGATGGTATCCCATTTCACACAGAGAGGTTATAGTCACAGTTTGGTTTTGGGCACTGAAAAAGATATCACCTGACAACCTAGAGAATGATACCTACATGAAAATCTGAAACAAGAAGTGGAGGATAGAATAGTCTTTACAACCCCTTATAGCCACTTAAGTGGCAAAATTAGGAATGTGATTTTGGGAAACTGGCATGTCCTGCAAGCAGGGCACACTAACAGAAACACTAGATTCATCAATACTCACTGCTTACATCAAGAAAAAACAAAACGCTGAAGGATCATTTAGTACATACACAACATTACATACCAGTAGATTTGAAGAAACCATTTTATTGGGTCCGGCTGACACCAGGCATGGTACCCTGTGGACTTTGCTACCAATATGGCAATACGAGTAGGAGGATGGACTTTGAAGACCCTTCCACCAATAAGAAATTTCCTGTCAAAGAACACATAGAATGCAAGTCTGATCACGTGGTGTATGTTCTCAGATGTCCCTGTGACAAACTATATAGGGGAAAACCACAAGAGAATTGAAACAACGTATCAGTGAACATAAAAGCAATATTTGCCTTGGGGACGAGAATTCTTTGGTGGCCAGTCATTTCAATGCAGTGGAACATTTGACAACCTCCCTACATTTTTGGGGCCTAGAACAAGTATCCATACCATCAAGTGGTGAACCATTTTGGCATCATGTACTTCGGAAATGAGGTGTATTGGATTTTTACCTTAAATTATTTGGACCCCAACATGGGGTTAAATGAGGAATGTGAATGAAAATTATATTATTGAAGATATTCTGTTTTGCATGAGTCCGTCATTGCGTCTCTTCTATTATGATGATGGGACAATATGTTATGGACCATGGACATATGGCCAGAAGTAAAGTGTGAAAAGATTTTGGATTCCTCTGTTTGGGAGAGGATTCTAACCCTGCTGGAATTACTGTATTATCATCTGGTGTATAGAAGGAGGGTATGGGAACTGATATATATTTTTAATTTTGGTAAAGAATGCATTTTTAGACTCAATACGAATGAGATTGTATAATGGGACATGACATAGTTGGATTATAGGATGCTGAGTTTTCGATTTCACTTCTCCTTCCCCTACTCCATCCTGGGCTGAAGCTCCTTCCTCTCTCCCCTGCTTATATATTTCGATATTCAAATTACCACACTAAAATCCACGTGATAAAACATGAGGGTATTACTTTTTTTTTTTTTTAACTATTTCTTTATCCTCCTACTGCTGCCACTGATCCCTCTCTCAGAGCTCCCCATCTGCTGCCCCAAGGAGTCTGCCCCTAGAGTGCTAATGCTGCCCTTGTACCTTCAGGACCTCTGATTACCCTCTGGGCAGGGCAGCGGCGATCCCCCACATCACCCCTGAGCACTGTTGGGAGTGCACACAGCAGAGTCTGCTTCGCGGGTGCTGCCTCAGAACCAACGCTGAGGCTCATTGCCTAGATCAGGGCAGGGTATTTCCTGTGTTCTGGTGGATCCCCAACATTGGCATGCAATGAGGACACAGGCTGCCAGTGTGCATGTGAGATCTCACAGAAGCCGTCAGTTGCCAGTGCTCCACCCTTGGCAGAGAGCATCTCCCCAGCTGTACTGACAACCCTGAGTTTCCCCCCAAGTGGTGGTGTTGCAGTGGACAGTGCAGACCCCCCTCCCTAGAGAAGGAGAGCAGCCGCTGGGCACTCAATCCTTCTCCCTCCTGGCCAACCCCCATCAACCAGAGTCTGCTCCTGAACCCAAGTCACTGATGTGGTACAAGGTGTGGCGTCCCTCAACCCTCAATGCCACTGGGCTGGCTGAGTGGGTATTTCTTAACTAATTGTGAATTTAAGATATAAAAGTTTCTTTTACTAGGCACTTTGGAGTAAATAAAACATATTAGGAGTTTATCCCTGGTGGGGGTGAACGCTGACTGTGTGCTCTGGCTTAGTAGTCCGTGATGTCCTTCAATTCCATTTGAGCCACTGGGACATACAGTATTTTGCCTTTGTTGGCAGTTTTCTGCCCCACTGATGCACGGAGTTGGTGCAATGTCATGTGACGCCACGATGATGTCTGTGATTCCCCACTTCCCACGGGTTTTAAATCTCAAGTTTTGCCATGGCTGACCACTCCCTTGTTTGGTATGGTCGGTTGTGGTGCAGATAACAAAAGTAAGTGTCTGCTCCATATATTTTGTGAATATTTAGGCACTGAAGGCAGCACAGGAATCGCTCTGAGAGAACAGCTAACTATTGAGCAGGAAGCCAAGACTTGCCATAGACCTGTTTAAGGTAACAGCATTTTCACTTCACTCGTAAGTGGCCTATAAAGGAAAGATAAGTGTCATGGATGTTAATCTAAGTTAGATACCTTGTTTTAACAGGTAGTTTAAAATACAAAGAATAAGCCCTTGACCTGGATGACACAGTTGAAGTTTTACTGTATAAGGGTGAGCAACTGTTTAAACATGTAAAGAAAGAAGCATGTAATCATTTTAAAAGTGAATTTTATTGTAGGAATATTTGAAAAAAATTGTTCTGTTTTTCGATAGAAACAACTTTAAGGTCTAAGATGGCAATTAACCTGATAGATCACAAAGTATTTGGATGCTAAATAGAGTAATAGTGGCAAGCGCTTGAAATAATGAGCTACTAGGATGTGAGTGTTTTTTGTTAAAGATACAGTACTATATGATTAGGATGTCCTTGTTTTGGTTATAAATACAGTATTATGTTATCCCTGAAATTTGGCTGCCTCAGTTTATTTTGCAATAAGTTGTATATATGAATTTAATACACAAAAGAATATATGAGCTGAGAGAGTTTAGCACGGTGGCTATATTCTAAGAGTTTGATGGGTTTGGGTGCACTCGGTGGTGATTTAAGGTTTAAGGATTTATGTGAAATTAATATGAGGATTTTTAAACACTGTGTTTTTGTGTTTATTATAGAAGCACAGTGGGGACTGATGAAGTGGTGGGGCCATGAAACTGTCACCCCTGTATATGTGTTCATGGCAATAAAAAAACTTTATGAAGAATCAGCAGCAGTGGAGTTCATCCTACCCTGTTTTTCAGACCTCTGATAGTTGTCATTTTATTTGTTCTGTATTGTTTGGTAATTCCTTTTGTTTTTGAGTCTCAGGAACACTTTAGAGATCTTGTAATTGTATGTTCTTTACCTATACCTGCCAGAGTCGGTATAGAAAATATTAAAATTTTACCTTATTATTCTGTTATTTATACCCTTGTCAGGAGGTCTAAACCTCACTCTCAGGTTCTTGGCAACATTGGGAATGAAAGAAATCAGAGGCATTGCATAATAGTAATGAACTTGTTTATTACTATCAAAGGATAACTCACAGTTGCCCTAAGCAGTTCTTACCAATATGAACCGGAGCCAATGCTAAAGATTCCCTATACCATAAGGTTTCTTTGTATCTCTTGGGGTCTCCAGGTATAGGACTCAGTGTCTCACATTATATACCTATGATAATTACTATGGTTACTGCAAGATAGAAACATTTCTAGTTACAGAGATGAGCCCTATTGGCTAAATTAGAGGTGGCTCCATGGTCCAAGATAACATTATATAATTGTGTAGTAGTAGTCAGTTTGTAAAACAAGAGTACAGTTCTTGCACAAATCAGTGTAGTAGTACAAATCACCAAAAGGTGGCAGTGCCAACTTATATATCATAATCATTACAAGGACACAGATGTCCTCACATCTTATAAGTAAGAAATGCAAATAAAATATATATGTATTAGAAAGCAAAGTGTATAACAATAACATGCATACATATCCTGACATCTACTCTTGTACGGTAGAAGTCCTTAGCCCTATATGTTAGTATAACATATGCCTAAACACTAGCTGTCTACGGTGTACCTCAGGGGGTACCAATAAGGATGCATGGACCTTGTGTAACATCCTGATCTTGTATAGGTATATCTATTTTATTTCCACCCTGTTTAACACGGATGCATTTAGTGATCATATTTTTTTATCACTGCTCTGTTATTTATTTCTTCATGTGGTTTGGGATGGTTGTTCTTGTTTCTAACCCTTGTTTATGTTTATGTGATTTTTCTCTATTTGAAACCTTAAATAAAGAAAATTAAGTTTTAAAAAAAAGAGACCATGTGGTCCATCTAGTCTGCCTGATATGTCTAACCCCCCATTTACTACTCTTGTTGAGGTGACTACATTTACTGTCCAATACCCATTTTAATTCTCTGACAGTCTGAGCCGCCATCACCTCAGGTGGCAGGCTGTTCCAAGGGTCCATGACCCTCTCTGTGAAAAAATACTTCCTAGCATTGTTTCTGAATTTACTGCCAACCAGGCATAAGGTGTGCCTTCTTGTATGCACAGTCCTATTTTCCTGAAAGAGGTTACCGGTGTGTACTGCGTTTATCACTTTAACAAATTTAAATGTTTCTATCATGTCTCCTCTGTTCCTTCTCTGCTCTAGGGAGAATCGATTTAACTGGCTGGGCCTATTTTTGTAAGGTTCGTGGTGTAGTCCCTGCACCATCTTGGCGGATCTCCTCTACACGGATTCTAGATAGTCTAGGCCTCACCAAGGACCTATGGAGTGGGATGGCTACCTCACACTTTCTGATAGTAAAACCCCTGCCTATGCATCCAAGGATGCTGCTTGCCCTTAGTGCTGCTTTTTTGCATTGCTTTCCTACCTTTAAATCATCTGATATCATAAATTCTAGATCCCATTCCATCTTTGTCTTTTCCAATTGCTGCCCTTCCAGGATATAGTTATTTCCTGGGCTCCTCTTACCCAAGTGCATTGCCTTACACTTTTTGGCATTGCATCTCAATTGCCAGTACTTGGACCGTTCTTCCAGATTTCTTAGATCTGCCTCCATTCCTTGGACCCCTTCTTGTGTGTCCACCCTGTTACAGAGCTTTGTATCATCTGCAAACAGGCAGATGTTCCGTTTTAGTCCCTCAGCAATGTAGCTGATGAATATGTTGAAATGGACTAGGCCTAGCACTGATCCCTGTGGAATCCCACTGGATAACCTTCCCTCCTGCGACAAGGTGCCATTTACCATTATTCTCTTGAGTACTGTCCTGTAGCCATCTTTTTATCCAGTTGACCACTTTATGATCTGTGCCTGTTTGCTGCAATTTATTTGGTAGCCTTCTGTGTGGAACTGTATCAAAGGCTTTCTAAAATCCAAATATACTATGTCCACAGCCACACCTTGGCCCACTGCCCTTGTAACCCAGTTGAAATATTCTATCATATTAGTTTGGCATGAATGTCCTGCTGTGAAGCCATGCTGCTTCTGTAATGTTTCCCACTTTCTTTCAGGTACTCCACTACCATTTCTTTAAGCTATGTCTCTATTACTTTACCCACCACTAGATCAGGCTGACTAGCGGTAACTTCCTGCTACCTCCCACTACCACTCTTGTGCAATGGCACAACTGTGGCCTTCTCCAGTCCTGTGGCACTATACCATTTTCCAGTGACTTGTTAAATAGTCCAGCTAGTGGGCTACAAGTTTCTACTGCAGTTCCTTCAGAACTCTTGGGTGTATTTCATCTGGCCCCATTGCCTTGTCCTCCTTTAATTTAGACAGCTCCTCAAGGACCCTTCATTTTGTAAAGGGGCTGGTGTCTACTTCCTGTTGTGGAGATGTGCCTTGACTAGTGCTGAACTATTACCTTCACTTCATGGGTGAAGACTGAGCAGACAAATTCATTGAGCACTTTTGCCTTGTCTTTGTCATTCTCCACCAGCTGTCCCTCTTAACTGCTAACTGGTTATTCTTTCCCTTACTCTTTTCTTTTTTCCTGTGAATAATGAAAGAATGTTTTGTCTCCTTTTCATTCCCTGTGCTATTCTTTCCTCCATCTAAGCCTTGGCTACCCTAATCACTTTTCCTGCTTCCTTGAGTTTAATCCTGTATTCTTCTCTAGCCTTCTCAGATTTGGTCTCCTTGTACTTTCTGTGTTTCTTTTTCTTCTCTGTAATTATAGTCAACACCTCATTGGAAAACCAGAGTTGGTTCTTTGATTGTCTGGATTTGTTCATTTGTTTTGCACATTGTGCCATGACTGTAGTTACATCATTTTTCAGTTTTATCCGGTATCTTCCACATTCTCTGTGGCATCGGTTACCAGCAGTTTTTAATGCATTCCTCATTCTTGGGAAATTTGCTTTTCTGAAATTGAGCACCCTGAGTTTAGTGTGACAAGGGTTCTCTGTGTTGTTTACTGAGAGCCAGACTGACCTGTGATCACTGGTGCCCAGGTTGATCCCCACGCATGTCTGACACCCTAGCTGTTTGTGAGTAGCAGGTCCAGAATAGCAGACTCTTAGTGGGTGACTCTACCAATCGATTAAGTCTCCAGTAGTGCAATGAAGAATTCTCTACTCCTCTCTGAGGAGGCAGTGAAGGTGAACCACTCTACATCTGGTAGATTGAAGTCCCCAGCCAGTAGTAACTCGCCTTTGTTGGCCATCCTCAGTATGTTTTCCAGGAGGTCTTTATCCTTCTCAGTCTCCTGGGTAGGGGGTGTATAGACAACTCCTACCCAGATAGGGTCCCTGTTACCATCTCCCAGAGTGATCCATAGGACCTCTTCATTGCTGTGCAGTCTCTGGATTTCAGTTGCATTAATCCCATCTCTGATACACATAGCCCCCCCCCCCACCTTTCTTTCCTTTGCGGTCTGTCCTGAAGGGAGTGTATCTAGGGCTAGCAACATCCCAGGTGTGGTTCTCCATGAACCAAGTCTCCGTGATAGCAACCCAATCAAGGTAGGCATTGGCCATTATGGCAGTGAGGTCTGGGATTTTGTTTGGAAGGCTACGAACATTAATGCACATTACCTTCCATCCCTGGTTAGTCCCATTTGCTGCATGATTATTCTGTTTACATTTTGTGTCCTTAGTGCACTTTCCTTTTATAGTGCATTTGGAACATCTTTGTAGATTTCCCCACAGGGGAACCAGTGACTCCATCAGCTTCACTACTACAGCGGTAAGATTGACAGGTGTGTAGTTACTCACTTGTTCCTTGTCCTAGTGGAGCTATGTCTGCCACCCTCCAGTCATTTAGAACTACCCCCATCAGTAATGAGCTATTGAATTGTCCCACCAGGGGTTCAGCCAGTTCTGCTGCTATTTCCTTGAGCACCCTTGGATGCATCCTGTCTGATCACTGGGCCTTGTGTATCTTTATGGCTGCTAGCCTTTTCAGGACCATTTTGCATGTAAATACTGGCTGCCTCATATCTAGGACCTCGTTTGTGGCCACTTTGATGTGACACTCTGGCAAGGCCACTGTCTTCCCTTGTGAAGATGCAGCAAACATAATCATTAAGGATGGTAGCCTTTTTCACATCCTCCTCTATCCTCCCCAGACAGCCTAACAATTCCCTCTCCTTTCTTCCTTTTTCTAATATGCCCAAAGAATTTTTTCTCCACTCTTGACCCCTCCACAGCATGTGTCTGCTTTTGCCCCTTCCACTGCCTCTTTGCCTCCTTATTTCTCAGTATGTATTCTCTCCATTCTTCCTCCCTTGCTTTTTTGTTCCAGGTGAAGGCCTTTTTTGGCCCTGCTAATCTCCTGACTCTTACTAAGAACTGTAATGGTCTCTTGTACTTGTTACTTATGGTTACTGTTCTAACGCATAACTTAGATGCCTTGAGAATGGCCACTTTAATTGCCCCTATCTCTCATCCACAATCGTATGTGCGTGTACACTGACTAACTTATCCTGAACCAATGCCCTCAACCCATTGAAGTCTGCCCTTCTGAAATCAAGTACCCCAGCTCTTGATTGGGTTTTCTGTCCCAGTGACCAGTTCAAATCAAATGGAGTTGTGGTCACTGTTCCTCGTGAATCACCCTACTTTCACAGCTCCTACCACTTCTGCCCTGGTGAGTACCATGTCGAGAATGGCAGCCTGCCTGGTGAGTTCCTTAGATATCTGTACCTTATATACAGTCCTAGAATGTCTCCATTAAGGCTGTACTTCTGTGTTCCTAGCCACTGGAACATTCCAATCAGTATCTGGCAGGTTCAGACCATTAACTACCACTACTTCTCCCTTTGATAACCCCCTTTCTAGTTCTTCCCCTAGCTTCCTGTCCCTCTCTTCCCTTTGTCTTGGTGGTCTACAGACCACTCCCAACCACAGTTTCTTGCCTGAGGCCACTGTTAGCTGCACCCACTGTGACTTTGTATTCCCATACTACCCCGATGCTCCCATCGTCCACAATCTCAGTGTCATCCCTGACTAGAGATGTGGGAAATTGGAAAATTTCACCTAGTGAAATATCTTGCATAATTCTTGCATTATGCAGAATTTTTTACCTAGGTGAAACGAAATTTCGCCTCTGATTTCACTTTCGTATAATGTGAAATTTTGGCCAATTTTGCTTTCACAGAAGATGAAATTTCACCATTATCCTGGATTTCTCCAGCAAGATTGCAATGCATTGTGGGTAGATAGCTGAAATATCATGTGCAGGCTGTTTCCTGCACAGTATGTTGTCTGTTGAGTTGGAGAGTTCAGTGTGGTTCATCACAGCCAATAAACACTTCAAAAACTCCTTTCTTTGTTATTTTTGAGAGTTAATTGTGCCCCAAATCTCAATTTAGTTCCTGGTGCTGCTAGTGAACCATTTTTTTATCTTGGTATCTTTGGGTAATACTTAGTTAAACTTAGGTAGTATTTTTAGTTTTCTCTGTGTCTGTGAGGGAGTTGAGTGGGGGAGGGTAGATTGTGTGGTGTGTGTGTATGTGAAAGTAGAGCAAACTAGTTCCTAACATGTGACAGATTTCTCACAAGTTGTGAGGGAGTTTCTGTAATTTCTTTTAAGTTTTAATATTTTTGTTGGTGTGCTACTTATTTGTTATATTTTTCTTATATTTTGACCTTTTTTGAGTAACTTTATCTGAACAGTTACTCATTCTGAATAGTTATGTTCCTGTTTCCCATTGCTTAATCACTTTTGTGTTTTTTTTTTATTGGAAGTATTCTTGTACATTGACCACTTGACTTGTACATAACCAGGTACACTGCATTGTTGAATTGTTCACAGAAATTAAAATTGTGATCTAGCCTCTGCATTGCAGCGTTCCTGTTTTTCTATTTAATTTGCTTACCATATTAACTCTTTTCTCCCCATTACACCACAGTTGTTTACTACCTGACCCTACTATATAAAAAAACTACAGTTTTCAAGAGAGTGGTGATCCCTGCACAATTTTTTGAGGTGACTTTGTTCATTTCAAATCTTGTTGTCCCTTCCGTTTGATATATCTATAAGCCAAAACTGTATTTAGTAAGTACTAACACATTGCAGTACTTGCCTTATCCACTTATCTGGACCGCTGTTCACATTTTGAGTGTGAGGTGTTCTGTGCGGTTGGTTTACAGTTTAGTTTTTGTGAACCTACCAGTATCTACCCGGTTATTATCAAATTGTGTAATAATCGTTCCATTTAAAAACTGACATTTTATTAAGAACTACTTATTTTTTTCAGATTTACTGCACGTCCTTCTTGTGTTGGCGCGCTCTGTCAGTTTTGTATTGAAAGTCTGTTACTTCTGTCCTCCTGTTACCCCATGTTACTTAACTCATGTTTTTGTAATTGAAAAATAAAATAGTGTTTTAACACTCAAATAGGCTACAGTAGCAGTTGTAGGTAGTTATATAAACTACAGTACAGCTACCTGTTCTGATTTCTGTTTGCCCTTTGTAGATAGCACTGCAGGTGTTAAATCACACTTATTTAATAGAAATACATAATAATATACTTCTGGAGGAAGCCAAAAGAAACAAGCATATACATATGCCTGCCAAGAGACATTCTTATTCAGGTAAAGGTACCAAGGTGGGAGGTGGCTCAAAGAGGTCTGTTGGATTAAGCAAATTAAGCAAATCTATTTCTGAATTAATGCCCTCTGTGTGCTCTGCTGCTGCTGTGGCAGCCAGTAGCAGCAAAATCAAAGTTAGAAGTGGCTTCAGGTCTGAGACTCATTTTCTTACTGCCCAGTCTGTAGCTAGCATGCTTGTTGGGGATGATACTGGGAATAAGGAAGACACTCACACCAGTAGAGGCACAGAGGTCCAGGAGGAGGTTGAAAAATGTGTCATTGTGACTGTTGTTCCTGCTCAAGGAGGAATAGATGGTGGTGAGGATGATGGTGTCCAGCTCCAGTCTCTTTCTCCTGGAGAAGGAGATAAGGAAATTCAGCCCTCCCATTGAGGAGATACCAGAGAAAGGAAAAGTTTCTCTGGAAACAGATAATAATAGGGAGGAAGAGGATATAATATGTTTCAGTACAGATGATGATGAGGTGTTGGATCTCTCTGGTAGCCAGAAGTGAAAAAGTTGAATGGTGATGATGTAGCCCATTTAGGTGACAAGACTGAGGGTGAGGATATCAGCAAGCCTATAACATGCAGTCCAGTCTCCCCACCTCCCAAATGTAGCGTGGTAGAAATCATGCAAGCAGAAAAAAAAGCAAAAACTTCCACACCTTTGGCTCCACTGCCCAAGTCTCAGTGCCATGTCAAATCTAGAGGTATAAAGTCCCTAGTTTGGGATTTTTTCATGCTTGATGCAGCTGATGACACCATAGGCGATATGTCAGCTGTGTCAAGCATGTGTAAGTTGTGGGAAAAGGGGCAGCCACACAGGAACCGGTGGGCAGCATGCCCACTTGAAAAACAAGCACCCATTGCGCTGGCACCAGCACCAGAAAGATACCAGAGCTGTTGGTGGGACTTCCCTTGTCAAGCTTAATGTTAGTGACAGCAGTGCAATAGAGCAGGAGGAGGGAGGTTGGTGGGTTGGTGGAGGAGGAGTGTGAGAATAATTTTCTCTTGAGCAGTGGGCATAGTAGCAGTGGAGTTGCCACTCCTCGAGTTACAAAAATACACCACCAGGCACCAAATCCACCAAAATAACTCAGTTTCATACATGCTGCACATCCCAGGCCCAAGGGTCACCTGGTATCCCAGCAAGAACAACATTGGTGGCACAAGTAAAGCATTTTTGTCGACTTGCTCCCAAGATGCAGCCCACATTGAAGTGTGTGTTTGAGCAGCACTCAGAGTACCCCCCAGTCATGCTGCTGCACATGAGCTGAACGCAGCCACTGCTAAAATGCTTGCTATCAAACTGTTGCCCTTCTTCTTTGTGGAGAATCCCAGATTCCGCCATTTGATGGCCCATGCCTGTCTCAAATAGCAGGTGCTTTGCAAACATATTTCTCAAAACGTGCTATGCCTGAACTGTACAGCAGAGTTTCACAGTCCATCCTACATGCCATGAAGCATTTTGCCTCCAGATATATCCACCTTAACATGGATATGTGGACAAGTGGACAAACAGCGGGCAGCTCATATCTGTCTATAACAGCACACTGGACACAGGTACCTGTGGAGGTTGTTGATTTGGGGCCTGGCAAAAGCTGTGTAAAGCAAAACTGTGGTGGTAGCAACACACCTGGTATTCATCAGAATGCCACCATAACTATGTAAAGTGTTACGGGGTCTCACACTGCTGAGAAATGCTGAATGTGCTCTAAATCAGATTGATATGTGGCTAAACGCTTACTCACTCATAGTGGGGTTCATTGCCAGTGACAATGGCTCCAGTGTGGTTAAGTGCATTACTATGGTGGTTTTTCAGAGTTCTCTGCCTGGCACACTGCCTTAATCTAGTCATGCAGCAATTTCTAAACCATGATGAAATCAAGGAAACTGTGTCTGTCGTCTGATGCATCTGCGTGCACTTCACCCATTCTGCAAGGGCCCGTGACCATCTGCATGAGCTGCAGCTCACTAACCATTTGTCTCTGCACTGTATGAAGCTCGATCTTGTTACCAGGTGGAACTCCACACTGTACATGCTGGACCGACTTTATGAGCAGTATAAGGCAGTTTCAGATTACCTACTGCTGCACACCACCTGGGACAGTGCTGGAGTGTCCATCACCCTAACAGTGGAGCAGTGGTACAAATGGATGGCATAATATGAATTCTGCATCCATTTGAGCATGCAGCACAGGCTGTGAGTGGGGACACTGCCTGTATAAGTCAGTCAATACCCTTATACGTGTGCTGAGGCAGGCACTGGTAAATGTCCGTCACCAGATAGAGGCAAGTGATGATCACAGTGATGTTCATGTAATGGGTCACATACTCCTTATAACAGCAATACATGCATCTCTGGCATTAGGCAGTCTGAGTTTGCTATTGCTACCATGCTGGATCCACGGCACATATATGCAAATGTGGCTTGCCTGCCATGATTGAAGGGGTCATGTGCAAGCGGAGAAACTGACCAATTACCTTGTCAGACAGGTACATGGTGCACAGATAAAAATGCAGACACACAAGGGCACATATACCAGGCGTTGCTACCACCACCACCACCACCTCCGCAGCTCTTCACAGGACACCAAATTAGAGAAAATATCAAAGTTGCAACACAACACGGCAGGTCCATTTGGGATGTTCTGTACCAGGTGGGCATAGAAGAAAGTGAAGACAAGGAGGAGGAGCCTGATGAGGCAGCAGGACTGGGCAGCACAACATATGGTGGATACCTACATGGGAGACACACAAACATCTTGGCATCACTGAAGAGCCATTAGTGTATTGGAGCAGCAAAGTGAGCGATTAGCATGAACTGGCATCTGTTGCTTTTAAATACCTCAGCTTCCCACCATCCAGTGTCGCTGTGGAATGGGTGTTCATTTCTGCTGGGGCCATTGTGCATGACCATAGGACAAATCTGTCCCCAAAGAATGTTTCCATCCTAACATTTATAAAACGAATGAGGCTCATGTTCCACATAACACAGTTATTTCAGTGGTGTTACCCCAAGAACTGTGTCTCAGAGACAGCAGCGTAGCAAATTCCAAGACAGCCTGGGTGCAAGGCGATGTTACAGGGCCCCTCCCCAGTTTTGAATAAACATCAAAATTATGATTTGAGCCCCTCAAACCTCATGGACCCAGGTGCCACTGCACCCTTGTAGCTATGCCCCTGCTCAGAGAAGTTGATTACAACAAAGCCATCCACAATGGTAAGGCCTCTACTAGCAGGAGGTAGTTGAAGCAGCAATGATAACCTAATTTCCACCTGGTGATGACTCCAGTCTTGAAGACACTGAGGGCTGCTTCATGGATTATGTCAGTGGAAGAAGGTTAAAGGTGTTCTGCCCACCACCACCTCCAGCATTCCCCATTTCCACTGAATATGCTCTTTTATATTATTGTTATACATTTTAAATGTTATTTTGCTGGATGTTTTCGTTACACATCCTGATTAACCATTTATTTTGATTACCCAAACTAGTAACAATGTTTACTTCATTTCATTATTGAAAAATTAATTGCCCCAGCTATGATAACTGGAATGGCAATGTCATCTCAGCAATACACAATGGCTCCATCGAGTGACAGATACTGAACACTATCTTCCCATTTCCACATACGCCTCCTCCATGAGACCATGAATGATTTATTTATTTTTTATTTCATAATTAGGAAAATGATCTTTGAGCAAAATGCTCTTTTTTTTCAAAGGTTCCATGTCAAGACAAGGTACATGAACAATACAACAGTAACACCACAAATATGACAGGTTCATAGTTAACATAGTATGAAGGTACAAAAGGATGGCATAATAAAATTATACATGTGGTTATAAAGTTCAAGTGCAGGATTAACATGTCAGTTGGAGATGAGAGTTGGCAGGATGATGCAGTACAATTGAGAAACATTGAATGCTAGGTTCTACCATAGTGCCCAGGAGGCATTTACTGAATTTATTAATCCGCAGACGTAGGGCAGCCAGAGACTGGCATTGTCATGAAATACAGGTGGAGAGAGATGAAAGGAGGGGTAAGTGTAGAAGGTGTATGCCAGTTAGAAATGTGGGCAAGAGCAGCTGGTAGATAACCCTGAAAGACCTGGTGACCCCACAGGCAGGCTAGCTGAAAAGTACAGTGGAGTGGAGAAAGTTAAGATGGGGGGCACAGCCTCCCAAGCCATTTTGTCCTTGAAAAGAGCAGTCTACGTGGATTACCTACAGGCACAGGTACAAGTGTCAGTGAGGTGCTGCTTCAGCAATGGTTTAAGTAATGTAAGGCTGGTTTTGCTAGTTGTGTGGTGGGGATCTCATTCAGCCACAGGGGTGCTCTGTAGGCAAAGGATTGCCGACCTAGAGAGGTTTTTCTGAACAGGATGGCTAAGGAGTTTCTGGTCACTCTCCTGGTGTGGTAAGAAGAGTGACTAGCCTGCATTAGGAGTTTGAGATAAGGGGAGCTTTCCTAGCAGGATTTTCTTGTCCAAAAGGCATGTCTGGTACTTTATTCTGTTGTTGAAGTTCAGTCAGTTGGTCTGTTCATAGAGTGAGCAGGTGTGTGTCCTATTGTCAGCTCTCAAGGTTAGTCTGCAGGCCTTATTGAGGACTACCACAATTCGATTAAGTGCTGTATCTGCTGCAGACCCATATACTACCAGGCCATAGTTGATTATAGACAAGATGGAGCTGGAGACTGAAAGGTGGAGGGCAGAGGGTGTGAGGTATTGTTTGTGCCTGTGTAAAACACCCAGTTTGATATTGACTGTTATGATAACATTATCAATATGCTGAACATAGGAAAGGGTGTCTTTGATGTGAATCCCTAGGTACTTGAAAGCACGTACCTGTTCTGGGGGGGCAGCCTTGTTATTGACTATTGTTAGGTCTGAGTATGATTTCTTGTGCTGAGAGCTGGAGAACAGCATTGTTTTAGTTTTCTTGTAATTCAGGAGCAATCTCTGTGTGCTGCACCAGTCTTCCAAGGAGTGGAAGGTGGACTGCAGCTCATTCTATGAAGTTGATCATGCGCTTACTACTCAGAATGACCGCATCACCCGATATAGAATAATCTTGCTCTTACATGCATTAGGTAGTCTGTTTAAGAACAGAATGAAGAGGAGGGGACCCAGAATGGATCCCTGAGGGACTCTGAGACTGATTTCCCTGGCTGTGGAGATCACGGACCCAATCTTGACACTTTGGTAACTGTTCGAAAGGTAATCTTTAAACCAGAGGACAGCTTCAGAGGAGAAACCTTGAAGAAGTAGTTGTTGAAGGCGTATTGGATGATTAACAGTGTTGAATGCCTTAGTGAGATCTATAAATATACATCCCACTAGTTTGCCATTGTCCAGGGCCTTATGCACATAGTCTGAGAATTCGACAAGTGGTGGGTGGTACTGTGACCCTTATGAAAGCCATGCTGCTGGCACTGGAATCATATTTCTGGAGGTACTTGGTGATCTGATCAGCTACAGTTCTTTCCAGGGCTTTTGATAAGGCACAGAGAATTGAGATGGTTCGGTTATTGGCCGTACTGAAGCGATCCCCACTTTTAAACACTGGGGTCACCAGTACTAGCTTCCAGGCTGTCAGGAATTTTGCCAGGGTGAGGGATTGTTAAATATTTTGGTGATAGGCACAAGCAGTTCATCAAGTGCAACTGACACAAGCTTCATGTCAACATTATCACTCCCCAGTCTGGTTTTACCGAGTACCTTCCTGACAGGTTCTGACCTCCCTGAGTGAGACACACCTAAAGTAGAAGCAAGGAGTGTTAGTATCCTGTCTGGGGTCAACAATGCTAGACCACAGTGGGTAAAATAACCAGGAGGGAGAACCCCACTTAGATCAGTGAATGTTGAGTTAATGGTTTCGTGATTGTGCAAGGATCCATAGTGGTGGTGCCGTTGACATTTAGTAATGAGGGGTGCTTCTAGCCTCTTTCCCAGCAGTTCCTTGATGTTTTGCCAAAACCATTTACCATTTCCCAGCTACTGCCTAGCTGTTCTTTGTAATATTTTGCCTTTGCCAGCCTGGTGAGGTATGTGCACTTGTTCCTGGCTGCCCTGTATTTCTGGTGGTCAGTTGGGTTTCCAGAGCTCCTGGCCTTACTCCATAGGCTATCCCATGCCGTGAACTGATCCAGAAGGTCACAGGTGATCCACCCATTGGAAGATCCCCTGACTTTTCTTTTCCTCACTGGCATGAAAGTATTGCAGATTTCATTGAATTTGTCTGCAAAATATTTCAGTGTCAGGTCAATGTCCTGGAGTCTGTCCACAATAGAACAATCAACCTACGCCAAGGCTGCTCTAAAGGATTGCATTAGAACTCTCTTGATTACATGGCTACGGATAGTAATGGGGGGGGCCTTTTCTTCTTTATTCACCCACTTGCACATGACAGGCAATCAGAGAGCACCATAACTTGTCTGATCCTAGAGGGACGGTTGGTTAGGATCCAATCAAGTAACGTGCCCTTGCCAGTTTTATAATTCAGTCTGGTATTCTCAGGTACCATCTGTGTGAGAATCACACCAGTCACCTGGTCCTTGAGTGTATCTGACTCCTTACATAGCCAGTTACAGTTGAAATCCCCCATAACGATAATGTCTGCTGAGCTCCTCCTAATTTTAGAGAGTGCTTCAAAGACAGGGCCGAGCCCCATCCTAACTTTACCAGTAGACAGGTAAATGAAGGTGACGGTTAGGGATTTATTGTGCTTCCTTATGAGTTCCACAGATAGCAGCTCAGTCACTGGGCATGCTAGAGATAGGTGATACTCACCTGTATGTCTTCCCTAGCATAAATGAGGCAGCCCCCACCTCTTTTTCCTACCTGGAGTAGCCTGTAGGTGCTGTACTCTGGAAGCATAATAGCATTATGAATTTTAGGAGAGAGCCAGGTCTCAGTCAAGAAAATAATTTCAGGACAATGGAGCCTAATCCATGCTTGGAGCTGGATAATTTTGTTCAGGAGTCTGCAAATGTTCATGGCAGCTATTTTTAAGCCACAGCTCTTTTGGTGATCCATTTTCCTGTCAGTATATGGTTGAGGATTGGGATGCATCACCAGAGAGTAGAAACAACAGGAGAAAAGAGATTCTGGTGGTGTACAGGAATAGTCATTTGGCCCATGTTCTCTTTCTGTTGGTTGCCCTGATTTGCAGGCCACAACTAGGGCTATTTGCATCAGCAATTATCTGGGCCAGGATAAGGATGCTCCTACTGACTTGGAACATAGTTACATGGAGGGGCAGGGAGGTGTGTATGGCACAGTGAGCATTTAGGCTGAGCAGTGTCGTACTCAGACTCAGGCTCACATGGTGGCAGAGAGGCAGGACTTCACCCATTTTCAGGGTGCGGTGGGAAGAGGTACTGTCCCACTTGGGGTAGGAGGATGTGCAAAAGTACTGGGATAAAACAGAGGTACAGACCATTTTGACTGTGAGGTGCTGAAAAATAAGACAGTCTATGTTGAGCCAGTTGGAGAGCTTATCATTACTTACAGTAGCCAATCAAAGATTTGGCACTTGATAGAAGGTGGGATTTAGCTGTATTTAATTAAGGCATGGGAAGGGGATGGGCGGGAGAAAATTCTGCCCAGTACACTAGAATAGGAACAGTGAAACACAGTTCAAAAAATAGCCTGAATTCTCAGTCTGGAAGGCTTGGTGTCCTGCTCGATCATGAGGAGAAGTTCCCCAACACAGCCAATCACCGGAATGAGAGGAGGCAGCAAATTTGAAGACAGAAACTCTGGCACTCACCAGTAGGGACCTGACCGGTTCAGCTGTTGCTGTCAAGAAGGAGAGGTAGGCAGCTGCAGTTTGGAAGCTGCACCGTGGGAGGGGCTCAGTTCAGCTGTTGCTGGCAAGAGGGGAGGTAGGCAGCAACAGCAGTTTGGAAGCTGTACCACAGAAGGGGAGTGCTCCCTGTCAGGGAGCCTCAGTTCAGCCTGGTTCAGCTGCTGCCAGCAAGAGGAGAGTGAATGAGTGTCAGTGAGTGTGCCACCACTGTATATATGATTTAACAAGTTAGTCGGACAATGCACAGCCAGCCAGTACTATGTTACTCAGCAATGCATGCATACTCCATCCCTATGTATACAATTAACCATCATGTAATCCACCTCCTTGTCATCCATCCTAATGTGAATAACACAGACTTCGACAGTGTGGGCCATCACCTCATACTGCCAAAATACAGCTGAATATCTATGAAGCTAACAGATGCATACTCCAGCATAAACAGCAGTCACAGACCACTACATCAATGCTGCCTCTGAGTGCAGCTAAATTACTCCTCCAGCAGTCTTTCACCAAGAAGAACGACAGCATTGCCAGCACATTTAGGGCCAGTACGTCAACCTGCACAATGCAGCACTGTCATCCCAGCAAGCACACTTGGTGTCATTTTCCCTCCTACTGACCGCCCATGATAATAGCATTTCCAGCACATTTTGGGTCAGTATGTCAACCAGCACAATGCAGCACTTTCATCCCAGCAAGCACACATGGTGGTGTTTTCCCTCCAGCCAAAGAAACAGCCACTCAGAAAGCAACACATATCACCAAGCAAGAAATATATATGTTCTTCCTCCATGGCCTGTCTGGTCAACTGATTCATGGTAATTAGATTTCATTTGTTGTCATGCTATTACTTATACCTTCATTGTGCTGTTTTGCATGCCTTTGTTGTGATAGAATGTCAAGTATGCATGTGAGGCAGCACATCTCAATGTACAAGTTATCTAATGTATTTCCATTTCACTCTATGCAGGGTTTGCCTTGATCATGCCATGTGAGGCCAGGACCTTGGAATAAGGATGATGCATTGACATGGAACATTCAGAGCCTAGTCAATCCACATTGCAAACATTATTATGTATAGGTCAGTATTGTAATTGTAACATTTTTCACTTACTAGATTTTGTGTAATCCCTTCCAGGTACTGTATATTCTGATATGTTTTACCATATGCTCATAACTGAAATCATTTCAGCGGTGGGGAATTTTGGAGGACGTTGCCAACATTGATGGTAAGTATCACCACAGGTACATATCAATGCTAATTTTTTTTCTTTTCATATTTCTTCATTTTTTTGCAGATGACATTGGTTCAAACAACATCTGTCTTGAATTGTGATTGGCAAATGAAATGTTCTGTTCAAAAGGAATTTGTTTTTTAATATTGGTAATCAGTTAGTTCAGGTAGCATCATAGTGCAGATGATAAATGGTTATCCTGTCATTTACAGTGTCAGTTGAACATTACTGGATAAAAGTAATATACAGTATCCTTCACCATCTTACAGTGGTTCAATCAAGGGACTTTAAGTTACAGATCGATGCTTCCACAGTGCTGCTTATGGTGTTTCCACAGTGGCAATGGCTAAACACATTTGGATACAATCCAAGGTCACAATTTTCATGTTAGCACATCAGTATTTATAATATGTTTGTTTTCTTTCACGGGTGTCCATTGATGATGCTGACATATAGAGACATAGAAACATAGACTTTGATGGCAGATATGACCACTTGGCCCACCCGTCTGCCCATTTCCCTACCTATTGGATAAGCTGCAGATTCTAGTTAACCAACAGCCTACTTCCTGCAACCCCCACTATAATTGCCTTATGTCTGTTCCATGCATGTTTGAATTCCCACTGTTGTAGACCCCACAACCTCTCCAGGAAGGTGGTTCCATGCGCCCACCACTCTCCATGAAAAATAATTTCCTCACATTACCCCTGAGCCCCCTCTATCTTTAAATTGTGCCCCTCATTCTTACACATCCCTTTTCTGAAAGATGCTACCCTCCTGGACTTTGTTGATTCCATTGAGGTACTTAAAGTTTCTATTATGTCCCCCCATCCCTCCTTTCATCAGGGGTGTACATATTAAGCTCTCTGTCTCTTCATATGGTTTCTGATGTAGACCCTGCACCATTTTAGTTGCCTTCCTCTGGACTGCTTCCATCCTGTCTATGTCCTTGCGTAGATGAGGTCTCCAAAACTGCATGCAGTACTCCAGATGGGGTCTCACCAACTGTCTGTATACAGGGATAACCACTTCCCTTTTTCTACTTGTGATGCCCCTCCCTATGCATCCCAGTATCCCCCTGGCTCTCCTTACTGACTTCTCACATTGCTTACCCACCTTTAGGTCATCTGATATGACTACACCCAGATCCCTTTCCATTATTATTGTTGTTAGTACCTCCCCTGCTACTGTGTACTCTTCTTCTGGATTTTTATTTCCCAGGTGCATTACTTTGCACTTCTTTGCATTGAATCTAAGTTGCCATATGTCTGACCATTCCTCCAACCTTGCCAAGTCCCTTCTCATCCTTTCTACCCCCTTGTGTATCAACTCTGTTACAGATCTTGTGTCATCCTAAAACGTATGTTTTAGTTGTCAGCAGTGGCCCACACCTCAATCCAGCATCCACACACCAGGATGGAAGACCTGTATTTAGTCACCAATGCCGTACAAAGATGAAATGCATTGGCAAATGTCCACCAGAAAACTAAACAATTGTTCCAATTGAAGTACTTTGTACCTGGCAATAAGAACAAAGACGACATTTTGAGCATTGTTACAACTAGGTGCCCCCCACCACCACCACCACTACCATCATTACATGATGCAATACTTACATCAGGGAATGGCTGTTAAACTGAAACCCTTGACATGAACAGACAATGTCTGATGAGCACAGCCAGCAGCCCGATTGGGAGGTAACAGACGCATCCCAGCAGTGGAATTCCTGAATATTGCAGACCCATATAGAACATAGTTGCTGTCAAAGTCTGACATCTCTGTACTGCAGTAACCACAGCAAGAAAAAAAAGCAATGAAAAACCTAATACTTAACCATATCCACCAACCCTCAACCACCTCCTCCACCACCCACCCACCGAAGAGCATCACAAATTAAGAAATACTTACCACCAGTTAATGAATTGCATACATGTTCAGCAGCAGCAGCTGAAGTGCACCTGGAGTTATCACCTGAATTCCAACATGTTGACAAAACAAAACAATTACAATTACAGTCTGACTCAGATATCTGCGCTGCAGTCACTTATCCCAGTAATGAAAAATTCAATACTTACCTTTAGCAATGTGAAATGTGGTACATTCCAACATCCCATATCCAAATCCTGGCGTGCAAGTCATGATGATGTAATCTTCAGCACACTACCAGATAATATAAAATCAGTACAAATGTACAAGAACTCAAGATGTCCCAATAGCAATCCACCATCCCCCTTCTCTTGCACCCCAAAAAATAATACAGACAGATACTTACGTGTACAGCAGCAGCAGTATTGATTATGTGTAGGATCCCCATGAACCAAACAAAGTATTACCTCGTGGTAACTAGTCAGAGCAGCAGGCAACAGCAGCAGCACACAAAATGTTATTCAATCCATGGTGACTTAAAGCCACAGAGCCAATGGAGCAAACCAGGGCAGCAGCATTGCGAATAATTCCACAGTTCTCAATCAATTGAGAAACCAGCAGCAGGAGGAAGCACGAACTTTTAAATAGCAGGACCATTTTGCAGGAGAATTTATTTTATCAGCGTGGCAGACTGGCTTGTGTTGGCAGCACTACGGTTAGGCCTGAAAACCATTTTAAATAATGCAGAAAACAGCAGATATGGGTCCTTTGTAGATGTGAACCATGTAGCTGCATGTCTGACACCTGATTTAGGTCTGAATGTACTGTGCAATTTTGGGAAACATTTCTGGACATGTACAGCCTGTGCTGCACTCACAGAAACAAGATGTGGCCTAAAAGCAATTGTAAACAGTGGCAAAAACAACATTTTAATGTCTGGGTGCTGGGGGGCACCATAAAACATCAGGATTGACACTAGATTTCTGTCTTAATTTGAAGCAACATGTTTTTAGGAAACATTTTTGGACATGTACTGCATGTGCTGCATGTACTGCACTTGCAGAATAGAGATTCGGCATGAGATGACTTATAAACAGTGGACCAAAGACCATGTTTTGGTTTGGGTGGTGGCTTGGGCACCACATAACAACATGGCTGAGGCCTGATTTCAGTCTGAATTTATTGTAACATTTGTTTGGAAATATTTCTGGACATGTACTGCCTGTGTTGCCATTGCAGAAACAAGATGTGGCCTAAAAACAATTGTAAACAGTGGTCAAAACAGCATTTTAATGTCTGGGTACGGGGGAAGGGGCACCATAAAACATCAGGACTGACACCACATTTCAGTCTCAATTTGACGTAACATTTTTTGGTTACCATTTCTGGACTTGTAGGCCCTGTTTGGTACCAGCATCAGTGAGTTTCAGGCTGAAATCATTGGTAAACAGTGGCAGAAGCTACATTTTCAGGTCCCTGAGGTGGTGGCATAGTGTGTAACATCAGGACTGACACCAGATTTCTGTCTGAATTTGATGTACCAGTTTTTTTGGAAATATTTCAGGGCATGTACTGCCTATGCTTCAATCGCTGTAACAAGATGTGGCCTACAAACAATTGCAAACATTGGACCAAAGACCATCGTTTGGTCTGGGTGGAGGTTTGGGAGCCACAAAACATCATGGCTGAAACCAGATTTCTGTCTGGATTGAATGTACCATGTTTCCTGTTGTATTTCTGGATATGGATAGCCTGTTTGGATCAGCACACCATGGAGGCAAGAGGCTGTGTTAAACTGTGGCCCAAGTGCACAATTTGGATCGGGTGGTGGTGGCGGCGAGGCACTATAGAAAACATCATGAGTGAAAAGGAGAGACACCAAGTGAACATTTGTGACAACTAAGCCCAGGGGACTACTGTTAAGCACAAAAAGCATCTCTATGTTTAACTTCTCAATAAAAGTGCTTCTTATTCAGGTTTCTATGTTGTGTGTGTGTATTCAAACTTATGCTGCAGCTGCACACAACAAAAACTGCCAAGCTTTGGGGAAAAAAAAATGTGTTCATACGAACAAATTACAACACTTGACATTTGTGGACAGAAGGATTAACATAAAACAAGAAGAAAGATGCACTCTTTATAGGTAAGGTACAGATTGACTAACAGTAACATACATGATGGGATAGGCAGGGTAGTAGGCGCAAGAGTATTCATATCTGAGAGGGGAAAGAGAGGGAGTATAAACAATACATAACACACAAAATGCTGGACAAGAAAAAGAAACACGAGAATATAGAAAGAGGAAGAAGACAAAATATATATGTTTTTTGGTAATTTTTTTAATTTTTGAGGGTGCAGATGAGGGAAGAGTGATGGTAGTAAGACAGGAAAAAGAAAAGAATATTCAGGTGCTGTGCTCACTGCCTGCATCACTTGTAAGCACATTACAGTCCCCAAACCATGTTATTACATGGTGCCGGCACCAGGCCCTGATTCCACCCTACCACCACCACCACCACCTCGATGAAGCTCCTCCAGGAGGTCCAAAACTTTATGTTGGTCTTCCAACAGTTTCCTTAAGTCCCCCCCGACTTCCTGGCAGAACTCATCAAAATCTTGGTGCAGAGCTGTTACCTCTCGCTGTACTGCCACCAGGTCATCTTGGCTCACAGGAGGACCAGCTGGAGCTGATGCAGGCTGTCCATGTTGCTCTCCAGCATGAACCTGGCACTGCTGTGGGGTGAGGTGGATGGGGGTGGTGCTGCTTCTGCTGCTTTTGCTGGCAGTGGTGGCAATGTCTGGGCTGTTGCTGAGCCCTGACCCCTTCTTCTTGCTGGTCCCCTTCCCCTTGGCCCACTGGGCCACACTGCCTCCTGCTGCTGCCAACTTCTTTTGCTTTTGGAGCCACTCTGCAGCATGGTGGTGCTGCAGGTGGCTCCTCTGGTCACCAGTTCCAAAATAGCCCCCTTGCTCTCCCCTTCACATAGATCTGCCACACAACTCGCAGATAACAACACTGCTGTCTGTGTTGTTTATGGTGAAAACGCACCACACGGCAGACCCTTTATGCTGGGGGAGATGGGGGACACATACTCCTGCTGGGGGCCATTACTATGTGGCTCCTGTCTGAAGGCCACATGCTCCTACTGCTGGTCATGGGAGGCTTATAAAAGCATTCTGCTGCTGGATGATAGTGGATGTGGAGGGGGCCACATCATCCTCATGCTGCTGTGGGGGTGGGAACAGGCTCATGTTGCAGGTTCTGGGGGTTACAGGAAGATTCCGCTGCTGGGTCGGGAATGTGGAGGGGGCCACATCATCCTCATGCTGCTGTGGGGTTGGGAACAGGCTCATGTTGCAGGTTCTGGGGGTTGCAGGAAGATTCCGCTGCTGGGTCGGGAATGTGAGGAGGCCACATCATCCTCATGCTGCTGTGGGGGTGGGAACAGGACTCATGTTACGGTTCTGGGGTTACAGGAAGATTCCGCTGCTGGGTCGGGAATGTGGAGGGGGCAACATCATCCTCATGCTGCTGTGGGGTGGGAACAGGCTCATGTTGCAGGTTCTGGGGTTGCAGGAAGATTCCGCTGCTGGGTCGGGAATGTGGAGGGGGCCACATCATCCTCATGCTGCTGTGGGGGTGGGAACAGGCTCATGTTGCAGGTTCTGGGGGTTGCAGGAAGATTCCGCTGCTGGGTCGGGAATGTGGAGGGGGCAACATCATCCTCATGCTGCTGTGGGGGTGGGAACAGGCTCATGTTGCAGGTTCTGGGGGTTGCAGGAAGATTCCGCTGCTGGGTCGGGAATGTGGAGGGGGCAACATCATCCTCATGCTGCTGTGGGGGTGGGAACAGGCTCATGTTGCAGGTTCTGGGGTTGCAGGAAGATTCCGCTGCTGGGTCGGGAATGGGAGGGGCACCATCATCCTCCTGCTGCTGTGGGGGTGGGAACAGGCTCATGTTGCAGGTTCTGGGGGTTGCAGGAAGATTCCGCTGCTGGGTCGGGAATGTGGAGGGGCAACATCATCCTCATGCTGCTGTGGGGGTGGGAACAGGCTCATGTTGCAGGTTCTGGGGTTGCAGGAAGATTCCGCTGCTGGGTCGGGAATGTGGAGGGGCAACATCATCCTCATGCTGTGGGGTGGGAACAGGCTCATGTTGCAGGTTCTGGGGTTACAGGAAGATTCCGCTGCTGGGTCGGGAATGTGGAGGGGGCAACATCATCCTCATGCTGCTGTGGGGTGGGAACAGGCTCATGTTGCAGGTTCTGGGGTTGCAGGAAGATTCCGCTGCTGGGTCGGGAATGTGGAGGGGCAACATCATCCTCATGCTGCTGTGGGGTGGGAACAGGCTCATGTTGCAGGTTCTGGGGGTTGCAGGAAGATTCCGCTGCTGGGTCGGGAATGTGGAGGGGCAACATCATCCTCATGCTGCTGTGGGGTGGGAACAGGCTCATGTTGCAGGTTCTGGGGTTACAGGAAGATTCCGCTGCTGGGTCGGGAATGTGGAGGGGCCACATCATCCTCATGCTGCTGTGGGGTGGGAACAGGCTCATGTTGCAGGTTCTGGGGTTACAGGAAGATTCCGCTGCTGGGTCGGGAATGTGGAGGGGGCAACATCATCCTCATGCTGCTGTGGGGTGGGAACAGGCTCATGTTGCAGGTTCTGGGGTTACAGGAAGATTCCGCTGCTGGGTCGGGAATATGGAGGGGCAACATCATCCCCATGCTGCTGTGGGGTGGGAACAGGCTCATGTTGCAGGTTCTGGGGTTACAGGAAGATTCCGCTGCTGGGTCGGGAATGGAGGGGCCACATCATCCTCATGCTGCTGTGGGGTGGAACAGGCTCATGTTGCAGGTTCTGGGGTTACAGGAAGATTCCGCTGCTGGGTCGGGAATGTGGAGGGGGCAACATCATCCTCATGCTGCTGATGGGGGGGGGACAGGCTCCTGCTGCTGCTGCCGGGGAGTGGTGGCCACCAGCTCTTGCTGGGCCTGGGAGGGGTCCTCAGCCACCCTAAATACCCACCTGTGGAGATGGACAGTGGGTGCCTTCCTCCCAGTCCCCTTGCCCCTACCTTTCCCTTCCATCATTTAGGAAAAAAAATGTTTCCTAACAGAAAGGGAGAGGGGAAGTCACACACACACGCATTCACATTCTCACTCTCACACACTCACTCTACACAGATACTTAACAGAAATTATCAACAAACACAATCAAAATATGTTATGAACAAAAAACTGTAAAAAACACACACAATGTAACACACAGACCCAATAAACTTTCTAAAAGTCTGTCTGTTACTGGCTGCCTGCTTCCTCCAAGTCTCCAGCTACACAGAATGGAAATGAATCGCTCACTTCCTGCCTATACAGTCACCCATGTGACCTGCAGAGAGTAGGTCATATGAAAAGCCCAATTTCACTGGATTTCCGCTGAACAGAAATGCAAGGCAAAATCTAAGGTGAATTTGCGGCAACATTTCTCCACAACAACGTAATTACGTGAAATATTATGCATTACGAAATCTGTGAATTTGTCAACATTTTGCCGGTGAAATCAAATTTCACAACATCTCTATCCCTGATATAAAGGGTTATGCCCACCCCTTTACCTTTTCCTCTCTCCCTCCTGAGCATTGTGTACCCAGAGACCGTCGGGTCCCAGTTGTTATTTTCTGACACCGAAGTTTCTGTGATAGCCCTAAGGTCCATCTCAGTGTCTGCCATCACTGCCTGGAGCACGCTGATTGTTATTACCCAGGCTCCTGGGGTTAAGGCAAACATCCTTCCATCTAACTCCTGAATCCTTTTTGCTATTTACCTCTTTCTCCCTTACTACTCCCTGGTCTTTTTTTGTGTGTGTGTGGTGATTGCACACTTTGTGTTCCCCTAGCCCAGTTGGGACCTCTACCCTATATGTACCTGCTGTGCTGCTACATGCCCCCAGATATGGGGAGTGCTAGCTAAGTTCCCCTTCCTTTCTCCTATCACTGTGGTTTCCATAATCTCAGTCTCCTCTGCAGTCAGTTCAACTGTCTGGTTATAGATGTAAAATGTCTGCCCTGACACACTGGCCCTGTCTCTGTCAGGTGGAGTCCATCACCCTTGAAGAGTTTCCTGTTACAGAAGTCTCCCAGTCCCCCACAAAGTGGCACTGTCATGGGGTCAGTTACAGAAGACAGCAGGAGTCATGAAATATGGTGCAAAACACCTGGGGTGTTGTTTATTGCCAGTTATGTACAGGTAATATTTTTGGATGCCTACTTTTGTCAAGATGGTATAATGCAAACCAAAAAAAAATAAGAAAGAGGATGGGCTGGGAGCTAAACTAGGATACCTCTCACTATAGCAGTGCAGATGGACCATATGGTGCTCCCTGTAGACCAGGAACTGACCCCATCACACGGTGTTGCCACCCCTGCCAGTACCCTTGGGTTTCTCCAAGTTCCCCTGTAGTCTGAGTATCTGCATACTCAGGCCCCTGCAGCTTTTCACCAGTCTGAGTCCTCTCCCCTTGGTGAATTCTGGGTGAACAGCCTCTAGCAACCATGTAACCCAAACTTGACCTTTACAAATCCAGGGCCAGTTCCAGGCCACAGTGATTTCTCCTTCATTTTAGGCTTTATAGGACTTTCAACCTGAGCTCCACCCTAAGCTTACCTCACCTTCATCCCTTGGGTAACCAGGAACTCAGTAACTCAGCACTGGCATGTCTCTTCCACCTTGGCTGGCTGATTCTCCGGCTTCACACTGCTGCTCACTGAGGTTCCTTTCTGCTCGTCAGACCAAAGTAGACTGACTGTAGGTTACCTGATCAACCCCTATATACTGCTCAGATGTCATGTGATCAATCATGTTACATTAACCATTTGGAGGAATACTAGTTTTAGAAACTCTCACTGCTGCATTCCTCTCAAGAAAACATGCAAAATATATATATATATGGGCAATTGTTACACAATGCTAAACCCCTTTCATAAACTTAAACAGAATAAAATACAAAGAAAAATCATTTTCAGAAAGTTTCTCCCTCTTGACTAGTCACTTCCTGGCAGGACAGGACCCAGTCCTTCCCTATATATTAATGCATTTATGGGCCAGCCCTTCCCTAAGGGAACACCTTTCTAAATGATTGCAGCTGCAGATGCAGCAGTAGCAGGAACACAGACCCAGGTGCTCTGAACTTCCATCTTCTAGATAAAAACTCCCTTTAAAAAGCAGATCATCTTCTGCAGATAAACTCAACCTGTTTTAACTGTTATCCTGTATGTAGTTTCAATAGGGTTCCATGTCAGGTCCTTGTATACTGCTCAGGTGTCATGTGATCTCTCAGTCATGTTATATTAAACAATTAGAGGAATGCTAGTTTTACAATTCTCACTGCTGCATTCTTCTCAACAAGACATAGAGTATATATAGGGGCACTACGGCTGAACCCACATTTCAATAGAGAGACCAGAAACTTGCTTGCTTCTAGTTAAGTTATTTTAATGCTGCATAGTAAACACATTCACCATAACGAGAAATAGAGAGGAACAAAGTGGTGGAAACCCCACTGCTCCTTACGTTTCACCCCCCAACATGAGGGTTTCATCAGAGGATGAATCATGGTGTTAGAGGCAATTAATTTAAACACATATTGACCAATGACATGTTTGCACTATTCCTCCTAATTATAAATTAGACTACACCTCCACAAACACCTAGTATATCATTATCACCAGTGTCCTAAGAAAACATTAACTCTTTAATAGCCCAAGTCATAGTCTGATTACACTTGATTCTTAGTCATCCAATAATTCTGAAAATTACTGTCCTGTGAAGAAAACAAAAAGCTTATTAAAGAATCTGAATGGCATATTTATATTAACTAAACCTCATATAGGAGTTTTAACAATTCAAACAACTCTTTACTGAATAGCCAAAAATTATTTACTGAGCCTAGAGTCACATTATTTGGGGGGGATTATGTATTTTAGTTTTCGGAGAAAGAGGAAGAAAATTAGAGACAACCTCATAAAACATAAATTTATGTATGTTTTCACAGAATATATAATCAAATAAACAGGGCATGCTACAAAGAGACTCCCATACTACCTTATTTCAAAAAGGGTTTCACCACAAATTTGTAATTGAGCCCTGTTTTTTAGGGCTCCAAAGTTGTAGATCCAATTTTTTTTCTTTTTGATTAAGCACATTTTCCAAGTCACCTCCCCTGATATTAACTCTTGGAATTTGCAAGCGGCCTAGCAGCACCATATTTCCTGGTGCTCACTTTGTTTTGGATTTATATAGGGCAATTGTTACTCAATGCTAAACCCCTTTCATAATCCTAAACAGAAGAAAATACAAAGGAATATCCTTTTCAGAAAGTTCCTCCTCTAGACACTCAATGCACACAGTCTGGCTAACAGAGACCTCACTGCCACAATAGCAGAGGCAGGACTGGACTGGGTTGCCATTACCAAAACATGGTTCACAAACGATCATGACTGGGAGGTGACTATCCCAGAGTATAACTTGTTCAGGAGAGATAGGACTGGGAAAAAGGGAGGGGGCAGCTATTTGTTAAAGCTTCCATAAGTGCTACTGAAATCCAGCAGGCACAGGGGGAAACCAAGGACCTATGGATTACAATCGGGGCTGGAAGCCAGACACCCATCTGCGTAGGAGTAATCTATAGACCCCCAAATGAGGAAGAAACCAGGGACAAGGATATCCCAGAAACCATCCTTCAGATGTCGGACAAAGGGGACATGGTGCTGGTAGGGGACTTCAATCTACCAGACATTGACTGAAGTTCCCACACAGCAGCATCAGAAAAAAGCAGGGAATTCCAAGTTACACTACAGGACACAGGCCTAAGTCAACTAGTAAAGACACCCACAAGAGGAAATGCAGTCTTAGACCTGGTATTCACAAATAGCGATATGGTTCTAGGCATCGAAGTGGGGAACCACCTGGGATATAGTGACCATTGTGCAGTGTGGTTCAAGGTAAACAAGACTGAGAACTTCACACACTCTAAGTTAAAGGTCCTTGACTTCAGGAGGGCAGACTTCACAAAAATGAAGGCCTGCCTGAGGGACAATCTTAGTAACACAACAGAAGGGAGCATCAAGGAGTGTTGCACAAGGTTGAAAGATGCATTAACCATGGTCACATCACAGTGTGCCCGCCAGGCCAGTAAGAATAAAAAGAGGAGGAACCCACTATGTTTTTCCAAAGAGGTGCCAACTATGGGAAGGGAAATGTGTAAAGCCTTCAGAAAGTACAAGGAGTCAAGGAAAGAGGCTGACAAAACAGAATATGAAGAAAAGCTAAAAGAGACAGGGAAAGTGATAAGAAATGCCAAGGCACAGACAGAGGTGAGGATAGCTCAGGGAGTAAAGAAGGGTGACAAAACATTCTACAGGTACATGTGAGAAAAAGGGAAGACTGAGGGAAGCATTGTAAGAATCACAAGAAAGGACAGACAGCCCACAGAATATGACTGAGAGAAGGCAAAGGCACTCCGTGAAGACTTCAGCTCACTCTTTACGCAGGAAGCAGATGGTAGCAGTCCAACAATAGGCAAAAAGAATATTCCACTTGGAGGTACAGACATGAGTCCTTTCTCAGAGGAAAGGGTACTAGAGGAAATCAACAAGTTAAAGATAGATAAAGCTATGGGGCCAGATGGGTTACACCCAAGACTACTTAAGAAACTTGTGAGGGAACTAGCAGCCCCCTTAGCAGTGCTCTTCAACAAATCCTTGGAGAGAAGGGAGGTTCCAGAGGACTAGACGAGGGCAACAGTAGTACCACTCTACAAGAGTAGAAGCAAGCAAGAGCTAAGAAACAACAGTCCAGTTATTCTAACTTCAGTAGTGGGAAAACTGATGAATTCCCTACTGAAGGAAAGAATTGTTGCTTTTTTGGAGGAAAGTGGTTAGCTTGACACAAAGCAACAAGGTTTCATAGCAGGGAGGTCCTGCCAGACAAACCTAGTAGATTTCTTGAACTGGGTCCCCAGAACAGTGGATGTGGTTTACCTGGACTTCAGTATGGCATTTGACTCAGTTCTGCACAGGATACTAGTCAATAAACTGGAGAACACAGGAGTTGGGCTTAAGATAACAGGCTAGATCAGAAACTGGTTAAATGGGAGAATGCAGAGGGTATTAGAAAATGGCACTCTGTCAGAGGAGGGTAGATTGACTAATGAGGTTCCACAAGGCTCAGTTCTGGGGCCGATTCTCTTCAACATATTCATCAGTGACATTGCTGATGGACTGAAGGGAAAAGTGTGCCTGTTTGCTGATGGCACCAAAATCGGCAACAGGGTTGACATGCCAGAGGGGCAACAAAGCATGGAATCTGATCTCCAAAAGCTGGAGGAATGATCAAGGATCTGGCAATTGAAATTCAGTGCTAAAAAAAAAAGTAAAGTCATGCACCTGGGAAAATGTAACCCAGGGAAACTGTACTCAATGGGAGTGGAGCAGCAGTTGGATACAAGGCTAGAGCGAGATCTAGGGGTGATCATATCAGATGACTTCATGGTCAACAAACAATGTGAGAAGGCAGCACTAAAAGCTAGTGGCATCATGGGATGCATAGGAAGGGGCATCACAAGCAGAAGGCATGAAGTGATCATGCCTCTGTATCGATCCCTGGTAAGACCCCACCTGTAATATTGCATCCAGTTCTGGAGGCCACACCTCAAGATGGACATAGATAGGCTGGAGATGGTGCAGAGAAGAGCAGCAAAGATGGTGCAGAGATTGCACCAAAAGCTGTATGAAGCCAGACTTGGCGAACTCAATCTAAACACCCTAGAGCAGTGCAGGAAGTGGGGGGACATGATAGAGACATTTAAATACCTTAACGGCAACAACAAGGTACAGGTGCACAACCATTTTCAGGTAACAACTATAGCAGGACAAGAGGGCATGACCTTTGCCTCAAGGAGGTAGGTTCAGGAGCAATATGAGGAAATTCTTCTTCATGGAGCGAGTTGTTGAACCATGGAATAGCCTGCCGGAGGGGGTGGTGGGGACAAAGACAGAAGGGGGAATTCAAGTAGGCATGGGATGGGTATTGCTGGATACTCAAGCAGGCAGTTAAGTGGCAGAGGTATGAAAACAAGGGCAGACTTGATGGATTATAAGGTCCCCATCTTCTAACAACTTCTGTGTTTCTAGACTAGCCACTTCCTGGCAGGACAAGACTCAAGCCTTCCCTATATACTAATGCAGTTATGGGCCAGCCCTTCCATAAGAGAACACCTTTCTAAAATGGCTGCAGCTGCAGATGCAGCAGAAGCAGCAACACAGACCCAGGAACTTCTGAACTCTCATCTTCTAGGTAAAAACTCCCTTTAAAAAGCGTATATTCTTCTGAAGAAAAACCTAACCTGTTTTAACTGTTATCCTGTATGTAGTTATATAGTTTTTATGTATCTCCTTTTCTAAAGCTATCAAATATTTCCTTCTATCATGTTTTATGGGGCCAGATGATGTACACCCAAGGATGCTAAAGGAGCTGCAAAGGGAACTGGGAGTGCCTCTGGCAGCTATGTTCATCAATTCACTCAACACAGGAGTGGTTCTGGAGGACTGGAGGAGGGCACATGTAGTCCCTCTGCACCAAAACAGCAGTGGGGCGGACTACAGGCTGGTCAGCCTCACCTCAATGGTGGGGAAGATCATGGAGACACTGCTGTAGGAAAGGATAGTAACACACCTGGAATCAAACAGTGCCCAGGATCCAAGGGAACAAGGATTCACAGCAGGAAGGTCATGTCAAATGAATCTTTAGATTTTTTTTTGATTGGGTGGCAAAAGAAGTAAATCAGGGAATGGTGGTAGATGTCGCCTACCTCTATTTCAGCAAAGCCTTTGACGCTGTCCCAACACAGAAGGCTGATTAACAAGATGGGTAGTCTGGGCATGGGACAAAAGGTGATACACTGGGTTAGTAAATGGCTGACAGACAGGAGGCAGAGGGTGGTGGTAAATGGGATCCAATCAGGGGAGAGGCAGGTATCCAGCGGGGTACTAAAGGGATCAGTCCTGTTCAATGTATTCATTACTGACATTGCAGAAGGGCTGGAAGGAAAGGTCAGCCTGTTTGCAGATAACACCAAGATCTGCAAAATGATAGATACTCCAGAAAGGGGTGGAGAAAATGAGGAAGGACCTAGGGAAGCTTGAAAAGTGGTTGGAGGTATGACAACTGAGGTTCAATGCAAAAGAAGTGCAAAACAATGCACCTGGGAAGAGGAAACCTTGGGGAGAGCTACAGGATGGGAGGGAAGGTGCTGTCAATCACCAAAGAGGAAAGGGACCTTGGGGTTATTTCTAATGACCTAAAGGTGTCAAAGCAGAACACATAAGCTGCAGGGAGGGCCTGTGGCATGCTGGGGTGCATAGGCAGAGGAATTACTAGCAGAAGGCATGAGGCAGTGATGCTGTTGTACAAAACACTGATAAGGCCTCACCTAGAGTACTGCATGTGATTCTGGTGGCCACACCTGTACAAGGATATTGACAGAGTAGAGGCAATCCAGAGAAGGGCGACCAAGATGGAACGGGGCTTGCACCACAAAACATATGAGGAGAGACTAAAGAACCTCAATATGTACTCACTGGAGGGAGAGGGGGAAAATAATAGAAAATTTTAAGTATCTCAAGGGCGAGAACAAGGTCAGGGGAGAGACCTCTTCAATGTAGAAGGAGTATGAGAATGAGGGGGCATGATATGAAATTGAAGGACAGTAGAATAAGAGGAAATGTGGAAAAGTTTTTCTTCACAGAAAGGGTGGTGGATGCATGGAATGGTCAGCTACAAGAGGTGGGGGGAGAAAGCACAGTGTGGGGTTTTAAACATGTCTGGAATGGGCACAAGGGGACTATGAAGTGGGAAGAGAGATGAAAGACCACTTACCATATAGGGTTAGAGGCCATATACAAGTGTAGGGCTTATGGGCAGACTGGATAGGCCTAGCGGTCCTTATCTGCTGGCGATTTCTATGTTTATTTCTCAGGAAGACTGCCTCAGCTGTTTCCTAAAATCAACAACAGTATGCAAACAGCAAACTATTTAGGACAGGTATATTTGCCAGGATTAACTGCTCAAAACTTTATAATTGTATTGAGGATGAACACAGTAGAAAACTAGATAGAAGAAGAAAAACACCCTGATAGTGCTCAGCTAGCAAGGCACAGAGAAAAATCAAAGTACAGGATGTGTAGTGCAAGACTTGCATAGAAGAAAGAAAAGGTAAATGCAATTTTGTTTTACTTCTAGGGATTACTTTATGCCTTGGATATCCCTAGTTTGGCACCATTGGGGGAAGCTTTGTCACAGCAGAGCTGCTTTAGCCATCACTACAATTTTTTAACTGGGATAGGGCCCCCACTGACCCTATCACATACTCCCCCAGCTTAGAAGGGAACCAGTTCCTGCAAGGGATTGTTTTATACCTTTCTTAACTTTTATTTATTTAACTGACCAGGCACAGACTCCTCAGATGAGCAAAAATGCCCACACCTACCCAGTTTGTTTACTTTCAAAGAACCCATATTTAGTACCATTAGCAGGATTTCCCATCCCACATATTGCTTTCCCACTTTTTTTTTTTGTTTACAACCGTTTTATGTTTCAATGTTTCTATTAATGGAAAAAGAAATGTAAACAAAAGAACAAAGAGGGAAAGCAATATGTGGGATGGGAAATGGGAATAAAATCATTACCGTTCTTTATATTCAGGTATGATAACTCAGCCTGCTGACTATACAGTTAACAGAGAATTTCTACAACATGGTAATTCTATTTATCAAGTCTATTTGTTTTTGTACTCATTTAATTTATTTTTCATTTCCACCATATGTCTCCATTTCTGTCTCCTTCCCACACATTTGTCACCTTTCAGCCTTCTTACTAGGCCCTGTTAATTAGTCTCCACCTGGGAACTTCCCCAGCTCTTTCACTCCCATTATGCTTTATCTTTCCCATCATCACCTTCTTGTTTCACAGATTCTCTCTTAATCTTACTATTTATCACTTCTTCTCCCTGAGTCTCCCCTTTCTTCTTTCTCCACATATATATCTCTCTCATTTTACCTCTCCTCTACACTAACTTGTTTTTTTTTTTCTCTTTTAGATATTTCCTGAAGAAGACCTAAGGTTGAAATGTAGATTTTTAACTCTCTTTTCTATTTTCAGCGTGCATTTAATATAACCATTTTGTTTTGCTTTTAGACCACATGCTGACACAGCGCCTTGTTTTTGTTTTTTACAACATGGTAATTCACTTATATTTTCCTACTCTCGGGTCTAACACCCTCACACTCTTGCTTTTTATCTAGAATTACTCATTTCTTATACAAGCTTTCAATCACCAACCTTTTTTTCCAAGGATTATAATATGATTAAATATTTTCTCAGGATACCCATTATTTTTCCTACCAGATCAATATGTCGCAGACAGAACCATGCATGGAATACCATGCAGACCATATAGCATGGTGTACTAGTGTGACAGGGTACAAAACCCTGCAAGGCACATACATTGCATACAGTTTTGTACCCTGTCACACATGAGTGGGGAGGAGGAATGACACAGAGTTCAAGACCTCCATTGGGCAGGTAGTCTGCTGAGCTGCTGCCATGGCTCAGTGAGATGAGCTGTGGTAATGCAGGGGTGCTATGCCTCTGGACCGGGGCTCGAATCCTGGTCCCAGAGTTTTGCGAAACGGCATTGTGCATTTTTTTTTTCTCTTCCCTGGCTGTGTTTCTCCCTGTCCCTGTGTTGACCCCCGCAGAGTTGATCATATTAATGGGGTGGGGTCAGGGGGGCATGTGGGAGGAGCCCCCACAGAAAACAAAGAAGCCAGTGGCTTCTTTAGCTGAAATGTGTTTTGGCAGTTTGTTTGAGTGGCAGCAGTGTATCCGCTGTATTTACAGCATGGTAGATTGCTGCGCTGTTATGTCATATGACATAATGACCCCGTGACATTACTTTTTATGCTTGGAGAGAGAAACTGTATCTAGGAGGTACTTCCACCAAGGGGTGTAGCCAGAAATTTCCATTTTGTACACATAATCTCCAACAGTTACACCCCATTAAAAAAAATGTACACATCCTCCCCAAATGGTACCCCACCTCCAAACAAGTCAGATTGTTGTCAGATGATTCTTCTAATCTCTAAAGAGCTTAAACATGTATCTGTCTCCTAAACAACATAAGTTTAAACAGAAGCACTCCTCAATGGCCTACACTAACCCAAATACTACAGATTACAATGAGAATGTTAACAGAAAGGCATATGGTTTGTGACAGGCACTCAACAAAACTGTGCACAAATGTGTACAGTGAGTATGCCTGCCTACACCTTTGCTTCCACCTCCAAGAATCTCTCTCCAGTCTTAATGTCATAGGGATATGGGACTCCATCCATACTGATTCCTCCCACCTGAACATCCAATTTTTTTCATTGCAGCTATTCTGGCTGCTATCCTAGTGGTTGCCACAACACTCTAACATGTTATACAAGTCTTGCAGAACCTCACAACCTGCTTAATTACCCCAGGCCAGTAGAAATAAAATAGTATGTGATTTAATATCCCATGGCATCTCAAATGCCCTTTTCTGGGGTCAACATGTGCTGCCTGAAAAACCAGCGGTTGAAGCACCCTGGGCACCACCAACTGATCTTCAGTACATTTCTCCTGGAAATTCTTATGGCGCCTGTATAGAACCCCATTCTTTGTAATGTAAAAGGGTTTAATACTATCCAGCCTTTCAACATCAATAGGCATATCATCAACAATTTTCACAAATACAAATAATATATGTACACAGGTATCATTCATTTGGAGTGTTCTCATTTGAAAGTCAGTTTTAGTTTTGGGCATTTAACACTCCGTCCCTTCTTGTCTCAAAAGGACCACTGCTTCTTAATACCTGCAATTCAGTGAACTTCCAGGCCTCTTCTGGCTGTTAGCAAGCACCACAGGACTGTTCAGCTGGGAGATTGTCATCATTCTTCAGCAGAATTAAATGGCACTGTTCCTTCACCATCCATCTTGTGCTTCCCAAACAGCACTTGGTTAGCGGTCACAGCTTCCATCTGCTCCAGTGTCTGGATTTGTTTTTGTGCCACAGAACACCATTCCTCAGCCTCTAGCCACTTTTGAATCAGCCACTGCACCATTTTTGAGAGACTTGTGAGCATTTCTCTGTCATACAGCGCCTCCTCTGGGTCAGTCTGCCATTTTGATGCTGCCAATTTCACCTCAGACTTCACCTTCTCCTGCACAGTTAACACAGGATCAATCATTTTGTCAGTGAACTGTTCTGACTTTTAGCTCAATTGGCTTCCTGCACATCTTTCTTCCTTCAGTACCAGCATCTCTAGTACCTGATCAGCCACACTTCCTCTGTCAAAGTGTTTTTGGCATCTCACCTCTGACACCATATGTCACAGGGTTCAGTTACAGAAGATGGTGGGAGTTATAATATATGGTACAAAACACCCCAGAGTTGTTGTTTTATTGCCAGTTATGTACAGGTTATATTTTCAGATGCTGACTTTTGCCAGGATGCGATGATTTAAAAAAAAAGGATGAGCTGGGAGCTTTACTAGGAGACCTCTCACTATAGCACTGCAGGTGGACTTTACAATGCCCTTTAGAGACCCAGAACTGACCCCATCACATAGTATGGCCAGCTTTGCCATTACCCCCTCGGTTTCTCCAAGTTCCCCTGAAGTCTGAGTATCTGCAATTCAGGCTTCTGTAGCTTTTCACCAGTCTGAGTCCTCTCCCCTTAGTGAATTCTGGGTGAGCAGCCTCTAGCAACAAGGTAGCCCAATCCAGAACTTTGGAAGCTCAGTACCTATCCCATGCCATTGATTTCTCCTTCTTGGCTGTAGGTAACCTGATCAACCCTTAAATACTTCTCAGATGTCATGTGATCAATCATGTTATATTAAATATTTAGAGGAATACTAGTTTTACAATCCTCACTGCTGCATTCCTCTCAAGAAGACATACAGTATATAGGGGCAATTGTTACACAATGCTAAACCTCTTTCATAAACAGAATAAAATACAAAGAAATATCCTTTTCAGAAAGTTTCTCCCTCTTGATTATTCAATTTTTGGCTGGACAAGACCCAATCCTTCCCTACATACTAATGCAATTATGGGCCCGCCCTTCCCTAAGGGAACACATTTCTAAAATGGCTGCTGGTACAGCAGTAGCTGGAACACAGACCCTAGAGCTCTGAACACCCATATTCTAGGTAAAAACACCCTTTAAAAAAACATGTATTCTTCTAGAGAAAAATCCAACCTGTTTTAACTGTTATTTTGTATCTGCAAAGACTCATCAGCGACTGTGAAAACAGTGAGTGTTTCACAGCAACTGGAAAGAGGGTGACAGGTGTATTTGTGGGGAGCTAAGTCACCTGCCCCCCTCTCTATGTTAGGGGGCAATGCCCCCTGCACTCCTTTTCTGTTGATACTAACTCCAAGGTCATAGCAACTAGGACAGGGTGGAATATGAATATCACCCTCTTTCTGGTCACCATGAAACACTTGCTGTTTTCACAGTCTGTCTTCATAGTTTGTATAGTTTTGCACATTTCCTTTTCTAAAGCTATCAAATATTTCCTTATATCATATTTATTTCACAGGAAGACAGCCTCAGATGTTTCCTAAAATCAGCAGCAGCATGCAGACATAAAACTATTTAGCACAGTGTAATTTGCCAGGAATTACTGCTCAAAACATTATCCTATAATTGTATTGAGGAAAGGGGAAGGGGTCACATAACACAGAAGAAAACTAGATAGAAGAAGAAGAAAAAAAAAACCCTGATAGTGGCCAGCTAGCAAGGCACAGAGAAATACCAAAGGACAGGTTGTGTAGTACAACACTTACATAGCCATTCCCTCGCCCTACTCTACCACCCCAGCAACAAAAGGACAAGACCACGCAAACAACCACAGACCACCACCATCTGGTAAGACAAACATACAGGTGTTTTCTGATGACCCAAATGATGTAGCACTGATGTGCTCCCTTTGTGGATTTGTATCTGCAGCTGCAGAAGTAGTGTTGCAATTTTTGTTTTTTTGGATTTCTATCTGTGGCTGCATAAGTGCAGACCCTACAGGAGGGCTGCGGTTCTGCAGCCAGAAGTTGGTTTGCATGTCTTAGTGTGCATGCATACCTGTGGCTACAGGAGTGCTGGCCCCACATGGGCCTGAACATTTACAGCCTGAAATAGTGTTGCAATTTTGGTGTCATAGATTTTATGGAACTTGTGCTTCTGTAGCCAGAAGTCAGTGTGTTTGTCTTGTGCCTGTGGCTGCCAAAACGCAGGCCCACTAACCCCCCAAGCAGTAAAGGGACAAGACCACACAAGCAACAATAGACAGTTGTCATCAGGTAAGGCAAATATCATAAACTGTTTCCAGATAACACAAAAGACATCTATCATCAGGGTCCACCATTTCTGCAGCCACACATACATGTGCACACTGCAAGACAGTCACACCTACTTCTGGCTACAGATAGAAATTCACAGTACTCAAATTACAACACTACTTCTATCTGCAGATAGAAATTCACAACACTAAAATGACAAAACTACTTCTGCAGGCAAAAGTATTGTGAATTGCCATCTGCAGACAGAAGTGGGTACAACTCTTGCACACTGTAAGACAGTCACACCCACTTTTGTCTGCAGATAGAAATTCATAATACTCCAATTACAATACTACTACTGCATGCAGAAGTACAGGCCCCTACAGGACCAGTGCTTCTGCAGCCATAAATACTTACTCATAGTGTGAGGCACACACCCCTACTTCTGACTGCAGATAGAAATCCACAATACAGTAGAAGTCACTTAAATGGGACACCCTGGTGGTGGGCTTTTTGTTCCAGTTAAGCAGCCATCCTGAATATCAGAAGCTGGCTGTTCACCAGCTTTTAAAGTCTTCTCGCTGCCAAGTGTTTGGCCCCATACATTGCTCAGCTCAGGCTGTGGTGACTGTGGACCAGGAACCTCTCCAGATCATGAAACTTCTCTTCTGTCTAACAGCTGCAATGTCTCTTAGTCAGGAAATGAGTGAGGCATTGAATTCAAGTAAGTTCAGACTATAGGAATCATGGACTGGGAAACTCTTACAGTCCTGAACCCTATCTTCTGTCTACTGACTCTAGGAGACTCTTTCAGTCATGAATCCTCTCTTTCATAAATTTTAAAAACCGGGTGGTAATGAATATAGTGTGGTGAGAGAGCAGGGAGGAAGATATTAACTTTTTTATTTTTCACCTCCTTAAGTTTTCTAGCACTCTTTATGGCAGAGTGATGGACCTTTACTGACTCCTATATATTTGTCTCTTGTGTAATTTCAGTATTTTTACGCTGGCAAATGTGGCAAGACAAAAAGTAAGGAAGTCCAAACAGCAAGACGTGGCAGATGTGACTGACTGAGGTGGTAATGAGAGCAGTTAGCACCTACTTATTAGTCATTGTCAGCCTTGCAGTATGGAATTTTGTACAGATGCTGGGACTGAATCATCCCAATAAAACAATCCTGTCCCAATTAAAGGGACACTGAGTCCATTGAAAATATTGGCTGCTTAATCGGTTCCCAGAGGGACGTCCCAATAAAGTGGACATCCTGATTGTCTATGTCCCGATTAAAAAAGCTTCTGCTGTACAATAATCACAATGCTATTTCTGCCTGCAGAAACACTGCCCCCTGTGGGGCCTGCACTTTAGCAGCCAACGATAGAAACAATACTTCAGGCTGCAGAAGCCACAGATAAAGAGTGACACTGCAAGATATATACAAGAAATAAATAGCTACCTGTGGATGCAGATTAAAATCTCCATTACCCAAAATATAGCCACTTGCGGGTGCAAAAGTGTATCCCCCCTCATGCATGAAGTGGTGTGGCTGTACAAAAAATAACATACAACATACTTACATATGTTACTTTAATGCATGTATGGGTGGTACCATTCAGACACAATCTGAATAGCACATTTGGTTCCCATGCAAATCACCTACAACTGGAATAAGTGCATCTTCAGAATTTGTGTGGGGGCATTTGGGCTCTACACATATCCTGTAGTTCAGCATTTCATGTGTACCAGCACAATCATACTACAATGCATGTTCCTTTTTCAACTTTTATGTCCCAAATTCACAGAACTTATATTTTAAGCCACACAACATCCACAGGAGATGGACGTGCAGTTCTGCCTTTTAAATGTTTTTTTTTTTTTATGGCACTAAAGCATAGAAATACATTCAGAGGTCAAAGGGACAGTTGTCATCCTTTGTGTTCATCTAAAGGCCTTAAAAAGTAGGACTGCTGAAAATCTGCTGAAAAACCATTTAAAAACAGCTGAGTTAGTGGATAAATTATTTTTGTTAGAAAGTACCCAATCTTGTTGTCACAAGCCTGTATTCTTTGGTATCCAGTGAATATGGCACTTTCAACTGAGTGTCTACAAAAAAGACAACTCAGTTATGGTGCCTGTATTCAGGGCTACCTGGCAGGGTAGTGCCCAGATACTGGGGTGGGTGAGGTGGGGCAACAGGAACCTATGCGCATACATATGTGGGGTGGAGAGGAAGGAGAGGGAATGTATGTGGGAGGGGGTGGCAAGGCAGCTGCCAAGCTGGTCCACTAGCATGGTGGGGAGGGGTGTCGGTTGAGAGGTGCAGGGTTCAAGTCTGGCATGGGTTTTTTTTTTTTTTTTTTGCCAGTGACTGGCTTTTCCATTTAAAAAGTATTGTACCCCCCTGACATGCACCCCCCCTAGAGTTGATAATCCTTTATCAGGATGGTGTGGGGGGCCCATTGGGGGCATAACCCAATGCATTAAAAAATAGAGCCATGGATCTCGGGTGCCTCATTGTCAGTAGCTCTGAAAGTGCATCACCAAAATTCATTTTCGATGTACATTAACCGTAATGGCAATCACTATTCTGCAATCACTGTTATCATGCAGAACCACATTCTTTGGTTGCACTTAGTGGTGACCAAACAACTATTTAACACACAATATTTACTATCTGGCACTAAAAAACAACTTTTTATGTGTGAATGTAACATTTTTAATTCACATTTTGTGTGCAAATTGGAACCCTCATTAAGCTGGTGACCAAAGAGTTCTTGGGTGGCCAGAAAATGTAATTTCATGTCATTTCTGTCGAGCAAACCTCAGAATCTAGCTAAATGGATCATGTTCACCTAGTTTCAGGCATTTGGTTTTTGAGACTGCATCATTTTTATGTGTTTCTCAGTTTTTTTCATTCACCAAAACAGAAAACAAGATGGTGGTGCTCATAACAATAACGTTCTTTCTTGCGAAAGTAACACACACTTGCTTGTAAAAGTAAAATAGCTCACAAAAGTAAAATTATTCTTTCATATCAGAGTTATCTCAAAGACAGTACTGAGCATACTCTGAAGCCAATTTTGTCAAACCCCAGAATCTAGTTAAATGGGTCCTATTTACCTTGGTTCAGGTGTTTGTGTTTTGAAAATGCATCATTTTAATGTTTCATATTTTTTTACCCAACAAAACAAAAAACAAGATGGCAGCGCTGGCGACAGTAACCTTTTTCTCACAAACATAAAATGCATTTTCTCACGAAAGAAAAAACATCTCAATAAAGCAAAATTCTTCTTTTTTATCAGAACATCATCTCAAAAACCATACTGAACATACTCAGAAGCCAAATTTCAGAACCTTATAACTCGAGAATCAATTAATATATTTTCATGAAACCTTCTAAAGGGATGCCCTTGGGCCAAGTCCCTTCTACCCAGAAAGTTTTAGAACAGATGAGCAAAAACCAAAAACAAAAAAAACAGCCCAAAAGTGTACTTTTAAAGGTTTTTTATAGTTACAAATCTCAGTATTCAGGTGAGAATCTGTTAGGAAATTACTAAGTCTTGAGAACTTGTCACCAGGATCACAGATGCAAACTTACAAACATTCATTGAGCAGTGCAAAGTTATTCAGATGCAAAAATTTGGGGTAACATTATACAGCCTGTTCAACCCTAACTATAGTTGCACTACTACACAAGCATAATAAGAACCAGCTATCCTTGAAATCTTACTGAGCATGCTCAGAAGCAAAATGTTTCAAACCTTAAAATTTGGGAACCAATTAATATTTTTTCACAAAATCTTTGAAAAGCACACCTTTCTGCCCTGAAAGTTCTGAACAATAGTCCAAATCACTTTTGCTATACAGGTGAACAAAGAAACAACCAAAAAGTGCATTTTAAAGGACTTTTAAAATGCTGGATCTCAGAATCCAGATGAGCACCTCTCACGAAACTTGCCAGGTGCAAAGAATTTGCCACCAATACCACACATGCAAAATTTCAAGCAATTTTGTTGTATAGCATCAAAGTAATTAAGGTGCAAAAATTTGGGGTTAACATTCAACAACCTGTGCAGCCCTAACTATACTTGCACTACTGCATGAGTAGAGATGCAGCCAGTTTTACTTCACCCACAAATTTTCCACAAAGTGGCCAAATTGGCCTTTGTGGATCAATTTGCGAATGTATCCCATTACAGAACAATTCACAATTCATAACTTAGCATTGCTTTTTTTTTTTAAGTGAAAATTGCACTTAAAACCCAAAGCAAGGAGAAGTTACAAATGTCAAATCCTTGGTGTCTAGTGCCCCTGCCACCACCACCAATTGTCCGCTCCAATGTAAAATTAATTTTTATAAAATCCCTGGTGTCTAGTGGCTCCCACCCACCACCACCACTGATCGCCAGCCCCAAGGTAAAATAATATACATTTTTATAAAATCCCTGGTATTTAGTGGTCCCCTCACCAATCACCAGCCCCAATGTAAAATATATACAACATCCCTGGTGTCTAGTGGTCCCCTCTCCCACCAATCACCAGCCAAATGTAAATTACCCCAATGTAAATATATATATCAATGACATCCCTGGTATCTTTTTTTTATGCAATTGTCTAACCAGGAGTGGCACACTAAGCTGATAGCTTGTTTACAGGTGCAACCTGGGAGCACAGGGAAGTTAAGTGACTTGCTCAGGGTCACATAGTATGCATGTGGGGGCTGTGGGATTCAAACCAAGGTCTCCAGATTTACAGCTCAGAGCTTTAGACCATTGCACTATACTGCCTCCATGGTGTCTAGTGCCCCACCACCATGCTCCCCCACACCCCAACGCTGAGTGGGCAAGCAGCACAGCCCTCCATTCTCCACCATGGCAGGCCACCTGACTGACACTTGTACAAGTATGTGCTCATTCATTACAGTGACTGTTGGGTGGCTAGCCATAATAGAGAGTGGAGAACTATGCTGGTCACTACTCAGGGTTGGGATGGAGGGAGTGAGGTGGTGGGGCACTACCTGACTAGGTGGGGGGTCCACTAGACACCAGGGATTTTATTGAAATTTTTTTTTTACCTTTATCTTTGGACCAGAGATCAGAGGGGGCACCACTAGACACCAGGGATTTTGTATACATTATTTTATATTGAGGCCAGTGATTCGTGGGGGGCCACTAGACACCAGGGATTTTATACAAATTTGTATAACATAATTTTACGTTGGAGAAAGTGATCATGGGGGAGGGGATGACAGACCACTGGACACCAAGGATTTTATAAAAATTATTTTATATTGGGGCCGGCAATTTGGGGGGCACGGTAGACCACTGTGTGCTGCTTGATCACCGAAGGGAATTCTGTGGGCTCACCAGCGCTGTCATCTGTTGGTTTGAGTCCTATCTCACGAATAGGAGGCAACAGGTAGTGATGAGGAATTTCTCCTCCTACCCTAGCCTCCTGTCCTGTGGAGTACCTCAGGGTTTGATCCTGTCCCCAATGTTGTTTGCTGCATACATGCTGCCCTTGGGTGAGATCATTAAGAGATTCAGTCTGGATTTTCATTGCTACACCGATGACACTCAGCTGTATTTCTCCTTTGTGCCAGGGACATCTAATGTGGTGGAAGTACTAAACACTGCCTAGTGGAGATCAATGACTGGATGGCATCCAGTTGGCTGTGACTGAACCCCGATAAGATGGAGGTACTGGTGGTGGAGTTGAACAGAGGGTGGAAAAGAGAGGCCTCTGGTGCAGAAACTGGTTTATTTCTGGGATATGTGTAATTGAAGGCCTCCTCTAGGGTAAGCAACCTTGGCGTAACCTTCAATAGTGGATTGAAATTGGAGGCACAGGTGTCATCCACTGTCTGGACCAGCTTTTACCATCTGAGGAATATCACCAGGGTTAAGCCCCTTAACCTGCCCATGGACCTCTACACCTTGGTGCATGCCTTCGTATTATCTAGTCTTGACCACTGTAATGCGCTCTACCTCGGGGGTCTTAGGGAGTTGCTGCCATCAATTGCAGCTAGCGCAGAATGCAGCAGCCAGGTTATTGACTGGGCAGTCTAAATTCTGCCAAGTCACACCGGTGCTGTGTGAGCTGCACTGGCTGCCAGTCAGGTGGAGGATCCACTTTAAAGGATACCTAAACAACATTTTGACAACAAACTATTCAGAAATCTGACTCCACAGGTGACTAAAGGTAAGGCTGCTGTATTCATTAATGCTAAAACTACATTTGCATAATTTACCTAAATGTGGTTTCAGAGCATTTGAAAATTGTAAAATCAGCCTTCCAATTTAGAAAAAACTGTCTTACCTGCTTTCTAAAATGGCCGCCAAATGTGTTATGTGATGACATCATCTGAGCCAAAGTCAGAGAGATATACATCTCTCTGTAGTGCTAACTAGTTCTTTTTTCCTCTTTGTATAGAATTTTTCCCCAAATTGTCAAAACCATGTGCATTATTTTGTATAATGCACATGTTAGGCTATGGTTCGGTTCATTTTGTTGACTTTAACATGCTGAAAATGTGTTTTAATCCAACCGACTTTCTCTGTTACAAACCACAGTGTAGTACAAATCTTGAATAACCTGGTGGTCTAGTGGTGATAGTGGATCCAAGATGCTACAGTGGGGATGCTGAGGTGGTGTGCATGCTTAATATGTACTTTTTAACATTTTTATTAAAGCTTCATATTTTCTGCTATTATTCTTTTCTAATACGTTTTTGACAGAACCTACAAATGTAATCCATAGTTTGAATATAAACATTTGTACAATCAATAAATCAGACTTCTTCAACAAAGTGAAATGCAGCAGCAGCTGCAAGCAAGTACATTACTATGTGTGGGGGGTTGCAGACACAGCCTTCACCACCCCCTAGAGCCACTACTTTTGTGTAGCAAAGTTCCTGTGCAGTCCAACGTTAGAGTTCATACTTTCTCAAAACTCAAATATATGCTTGTCTTGTCCTCTTTTTCTATGGGAAATAAGAAGAAGAAGAAGAATCAGCATTTATATAGTGGTTTTCATACACACTGTATCCCAAAGTGCTTTACAAGCAATACTAGATTGATAGTGAAGTGACTAAATATGTAGTGGCAGCTGTTCCATACATTAATATCCACACACAGTCTTGGACAATTGCATGCACTGGTTTTATAGGAAGGGGAATGTTGGCCAGGACAATGGGGTCAGGTGGTGACCAAGGTGCTGGCAGACCCATATCTTATTTCTCACAGTAATCTGCTCATATTTCTCTCCTTCTGTCTTCCCCATCCCTGAATATAGCAGTACCTTGCAAGAGTGGCCTTCTCTTTCCCCCTCTGGTATTCAGTCTTCACTATTCCTCCTCACACTGAAAACTGGTGAGCTCATCATCCTTCTGAATAATGAATGCAAGTAGTACAGTTCCTGTTTTATTTTGACATATATCAAATATAAACACATCTTTTCAGTAAGTCATGCTCATATCAGCAGGGAACAAGGGGAATGGTGGGCTTTCCTCTCCTTAAAAGATCTAGGCTACCTATGATTAGGCACTATTACATGATGGGTGTGCACATCATTTAATAGTGCCTAATCATAGGTGGCTTAGATCTCATATGAGTTGAAAAGCCTGTTTTCACACTTGTGCCATGCTGCTATCAACCTGGCTTACCAGAAGATCATGTTTATTATTAATATGTAGCTATAACACGGGAGACTGTACTAACCACATTCATGATGCGGAAGGGTAGTGAACTCACTAGTTTTTAGTGTGGGGAGCAGGTGAGAAGAATGAATGCCACAGAGGAACTGAAGAGGCTATTCCAGCAGGGTACAGCTATATTCATGTTAGTTGAAGACATGAAGGAGGACACTGAGCAGATCACTGTGAGATCTGAAATGTGGGCTGCCAGCATTGTGATCACTACCTGACTGTGGATGAGAGTAGCCAACAATGACAAATACTGAGAGTGGCAGGGCTGCACCTAAACTGTTACTTGAATTCAGTGTAGGGAGATTATGGGGGGGGGGTGTTGACGTTTGTTAGGACAGTATTGAGGGAGTTATGTATAGCTCATTCAAGATTTGGAAAGGTGGTAGCCAGCCAACTCACATTGTGGAGTACAGCACAGAAAAGTACTGAAGAAGAATTGCTGGGAACTGTCCTGTGGGGTTGCGCAGACCACAGGTAAAGGAGTAGACTGACACTGGAAGTCAGGTTGATTCGATCAAGCTATTAGTATGCCTCTCCTGCTAATAATATTGTTATCCATTGTAAGTGCAGTCCTTATGAGGGCATGAACAGCAGTTTTTCTGGTGGGTCATGATGCTTATTGCTTGGCCCTCCAGGAAGACCTGGTTGTTGGTTAATAAGGTGAGAAAAAAACACAACATTGAACTATACATACTGCCATCACTGGTTCAGAAGGGTGGTGATCCACTTAATATTTACTGTTGGAGCAGAAGTTAGACATTGAGAATGTGAACAGGAGAGTGATTTGGGAGGCATTTTTTAACAGTGCCAGTTTATGATGCATATCAGTATAGATGTGCACAACCCTCTGAGGTACATGATTGCAATCTGAGGTGTGATCATTCTCTTCATGAGACCGCAAGCTCATATGCGTCCCCAGGCAGTACTAAGGACAGGGTATGGATGGTAGGGTGTTCAACAGAAGGCAGGCCAGGTGCAGGGGGTTCACATGGAAAAAGAAACTTCAGCTGTGGATTAACAAGACAGCATGAGCTTTGGAACTGAACAAGACCGGTAATTTGCTGTGTGACCCTCAGCAACTTCCTTGTGCTCCTAGGTCACACCTGTAAAAAAGCTGTCAGCTTAGTGTCTCTCTCCTGGTTAACAAAAAAACAAAATTCAGTGCATCATATAACCACTAGATCATCAGGTATGTGAAATGTTGTAGTGTAATGCAGTCTGCCAAAGAAAAAAAATCAGCAGGATTGCAAGACATTTTCTGTAAGTTAAAGCAAACAAAATGAACAAAATCCTAGCCTAACATGTGTACTGATCAAAATAATCCATGACGTGATACATGGTGTTGATCATTCTGGTACAACAATTCAAAATAAAGAGGGAAAGAAGAACTAGTTAGCACTATAGAAATATATGTGGATCTCTGTCTTCGGCTCAGATGATGTCATCATGACTCATCACTTAACACACTTGGCAGACATCTTAGGGAGAAGCCAAGGCTGTTTTTTGAATGTAAAAGGCTGATGTTTACATTTTCAAAAGCTATGAAACTGCATTTATGTTATTTACATAAATGCAGTTTTAGCATACATGCAAACAGCAGCCTTTACTTTACCTCCATGTGAAGCCAGATTTTGGAGTTTGCAGTTTTAAAAAAACTGCTTGTTTAGGTACCCTTTAAGGTGGGATTACTCACCTTTAAGGCCTTACAAGGTTTGGGCCCAGGTTACCTGTCAGACCTTTTGACACTTGCTACTTCTGTCTGTCCCCTCTGCTCTACCTCAAGGGGCTTCCTTGCAGTTTCCAGGACGAGGCTGAAAATGGCTGGTGATAGAGCATTTAGTGTCATCAACCCTGTCCTGTGGAATTCACTTCCACCAGCTATATGGGAGGCCCCATTCAGTGGTGACTTTCAAGGCCCACCTCAAAACTCACTTCTTCAGTAAGGCCTTGCCTGACCTAATGGACTGATCTTCGGGGACCTCTTCCCCACCTCCACCCCCGTCCATTCACTGTTTATCTATAACTTACTTTATTTTAATATTTTTCAAATTTTTTTATGATATTGACTGTCATTTATATACTATTTATTTTATGAGGCTATGTAATCTTTTTGTGACTTTGGATTTGTGTGGTGCCCAGAGCCCCTGAGATTGGGCACCTGATAAAACTTAGTTTGCCTTGCCCTTACCTTGCCATGCCACCACTACTACTAGTTGTGGAGTAGTTCATGCTGTGAAGTGTGGAATTTTATCTGCAAAATTGCACACTTTGCGGTCAATCCATGCTCAACAAATTTCACAAATTGTGCTTCGCGAATTCGGCGCAATTCATGAAATATTCCTCTGCGTGACTTTTTAGGACTTCGCACATCTCTGTGAATGAGTATTAAAAACAAATATATAGGGGATATGAGATGGCCTGATTGAAGTTATCATATTAATCTTTATGAGATGTCAATTATACAGTATCTCATGAGTGTGGAAGCCATGAGTGAGATATCTTAATATAATTGGCCTAAAATGAAGATAAATATATTTTCAGTCAGGTCATGTAATGTCTTGTTTATACAGATGAATGTTTTGGGTAAATATGTTTGGGAATGTGTAAAAAGTGCTTGCAACTTTGCAGTGTGTGACTATCTGCTTCTTTAACAGTTGCTGTAGAGCTTTCAGCTGGGGAGTAGAATTCAGAAGCTAGCCAATCACAACATTCTATTTGTGCTTGTTTAGGGCTGGCTAATTCTGAGATTTACTACAACTTCCATTTAAGAATGCACTATGACATACAATAGTGTGACATGTAAAGTTATCAGGATGACATAATTAGGTATAGGCTACACGCTGGGTAGCTGGATTGGTTAGGATGGGTATTGGTGATTTTTGGTTGGATAGGGTAGTTCGGGGTAATTTACTACCCTACCCGACATAGAAGTGTACTTCACGGGTCAGGTAGTTTTGACATGGGTAGCTTGTCTGATAACACCTAGGTACTGTATTACAGGCAGCCTGTGGGGTCCTGGAACTCCTTCTCTGGCTTGGAACATGCATGACAGGGCAGCCTGTGGGGTCCTTAATGAACTCACAGCAGAATTAGGAGCACGTGACACCAGGCTGACAATCTGATTGGTCAGTGGTGTCTGTGCTAAGTCTTCTCTGAGCCCATTGTGCAGATAGAAGCTGGAGTCCTAAGGGAGTGGAAAGTATCAGGCACTCACTCTGTATTTTCACCTAAATTGTTGTGAAAATGTATAAAAAAAAAACACAAAAGTAAAACATTCACAAAGAGCAAGGGGTTGGGGACTGAAATGATCTTAGAAGGGAGGGAGCAACTGGTGGAAATTCTGATGGTGCTGTGCTTGGGGGGAGAGAAGGAGTTAGGGGGAGACAACAGTCACTGGCAGCTGGTTTGTGCTTCTGCAGCATAGGGAAAGCTATTTAGTCCATAAATTTACACTGTCTGTGTTAGGTGCCCTGAGCCCTGTCATTTTATTACTATGACATTGTTGTGTGTCTCTGCAGCATAGTGAAAGCCATTTAGGCTGTATTACATTGTCTATTAGATGCCCTGAACCCTCTGTATGACATACCTACTCTGTGTGTCCTTCTGCAACATAGTGAAAGCCATTTAGGCTGCAACACACTGTCTGTTAGGTGCCCTGAACCCTGTCTGACATAGCTGCTCTTTGTGTCTCTCTGCAGCATAGTGAAAGCCACTTAGGATGTATTACACTGTCTGTTAGAAACCCCCAAGCCCTGTCATTTATTACTGTGACATAGCTACACTGTGTGTTATGTCTCTTTGCAGCATAGCAAAAGCCATTTATGCTGTATTACACTGTTTGCTAGGTGCCCCAAGCACTGTCATTTATTACTATTTGTGACATAGTCAGCTACACTATCTCTGCAACAGTTAGTGAAACAACATCTGTTAATTTCATGGCTGTGTCTACTATGTCTTATATTTCCCAATCTATGTATACTGAAAGGAAGCACAGTGCTGCTACATGTGCGGCTACTAATGAAGAACACGTGACAATAATAATATCTCCAGGACTGGCACTAAATGTCCTCCTGAACCAAAAAAGCATGTTGGCAATTAAATGACAGTAGAGTTTCAGAAAGAACTGACTGGAGTTACTTGTAGAGGTACTGAAGATTTTGCCACATGTGCCAGGGTATTTACAGCTGCTAAAGCAGCATGCAAGGAGGCATCCTCCTCATATATAAGCTCAGATACTGAGACAGCAAATGCTGATAAGGATGGTGGTGATATTGAGGACTGGGAATGGGATAGTCCAGGCTATATCCAACATGATGATGGTACTTCCAGTTCTTCTGAATCTTGTGATGGGGTCTGTAATTTTTAATGAGGGGGTAGGAGAGGATGCCTCTGTAAGGCATGAGATGCAAGTGCAGAAAAAAATGTGCTAAACATAAGAATAAGAAGATGAGCATGAATGAGAACAATTCATGTGAACTAGGAAATGGCAGTGTAGGGTTTCCTCCAGGTCCCTTAGCTATATAATAAATAGTGCTGGGCACCTTGGTTCAAAGCTCAAAAGGTAAATCTTTAGTGTGGAATTTATTTTCTATTGACCCTGCAGAAAACTCTCAAGCTGTATGCAGTTGTGCAGAAAGAGCATTAGTCATGGTAGAAAAGTGGGACATTTTGGAAAATCAGTAATGATAGGACATACAAAGGCAAAACACACAACTGAGTGGGGTAGGACAAGGGACACTGAGGTTGGTATAGGTGATAGTGGAGGTGAAAATAGTGACAATGAACTGGAAGCAGGAACTGACACCGATTCAATTTGATGTATCCTTGCAGTCTTCCCAGACAAACACGGACTGTTTTCTTTTGACATGAAAAAGGCTTGAAAAATACAATCCCCTCAAAATTAAAAATATCCCATGATTCTCATCAACCATCATTAAAAGAAAGTGTTGTAAGGACATCAACATTTACCGACAAGCATCCGGCTTGCCAGCTATTAAATAGAGCTGTTGATTGATTGTCAACTCCCTTTTGCTTTTGTTGCCCAAAAAGATTTCCTCAAGTTCACAAACTGGATTGAACCACAGTACACTGTTCTCTGTCCAACATGTTTCTCAACAAAAGCTATTCCACAGTTGTATGACTTGATGTGTACTGCAGTCATTAAACAGTTGAAACTCTCTCAGATGAAGCAGGTTCACATAACTACAGATATATGAACCAGCAACCAAACAATTGAGTACGTAACTGTTACAGCTGATTGGGCAAGATTTTGGTCAGAAAGTAATAATCTTCACTCTACTGCACACAGTCGGAAGCAGGCTGTATTATGTGTCACCACTTTTGATGAAAACCACACTGATGTGAATATTTTGCAGAAACTACAAAATCAATTCCGGAAATGGCTTACTCTGTATTCCTCATCTTCAGGGTTCATGGTGTCAGATAATGATACCAACATAGTCAAAGTTGTTAGAGATGTTGACTACAAACACATGCCTTCTTTTGCACATTTGATTAAATCTTATTGATGACTGACAGGGGGCATACCTCAACCAGCTAGTGCTGGAATTCACTAGGGAGGGATAAATCATGGGCCTGGTACTCTCAAATGGGGATGGAGAGAGGATCTCAAATTTAGAAGTCGGTAGCCATCTGGGAACAAGTGATCACCAAACAGTATGGTTCATGATAAATGCAGCCTTAGAGTCAAGTCATACAAAAGCCAGGGTACTGGATTTTAAGGAGGGCTGCCTTTTGCAAAATGAGAGAGTGCCTCAGAAAAGCACTAGCAAATGGGCAGGAAGGAGGGGAGGAGGAACAATGAGGGAAAAATCAAAACTGCCATCACAGAGGAAACAATCCTTTGTGTGAAGCAAATAAATCAAAATGAAGGAGAAAAACACTATGGTTCTCAAAAAAGGTGGCAGGGAAGGTAAGGGAGAAAAAGTGAGCATTCAGAAAGTATAAGGAAACACAAAAGCAGCAGACAAGAGAACTGTTCCAGTTAAAGTAGAAGGAAGTGGGGAAAGCAGTCAGATTAGCAAAGGCACAAACCAATGAAAATATATCCAACTTAGTTAAGAAGAGGGATAAATCTTTTATAGGTACATTAGGGGAGCAGAGAAAGATCAGGGGAGGGACAGTGAAGCTTAATAAAGTGGAGGGTGGGTGGACAGAGGTTGATAGTGAAAAAAGCAGGGATACTGAACAAATACTTCTGCTCAGTATTCACAAAAGAAGAGGGGGGTATCTAAACCATTCAGTAGAAGCACTCTGGATCGGGGGGTCAATACCATTCCATTCACAGAAGAAAGGGTTCTGAAAGAACTCGTAAAACTGAAGGTGAACAAAGCAATGGGGTCTGATGGGATTCATCCCAGAATTCTAAAAGAACTGCCAGTAAGGGGAGAACTAGTGACACCACTGACTACCCTTTTTTAACAAATCATGGAAGGATAGTGTGGCACCTGAGGACTGGAAGAGGGCAGATGTGATTTCCCTTCACAAAAGTGGGAGCAAAGCAGAGGAAGGAAACTACAGACCTGTTAGTTTGACCTCAGTGGTAGGGAAAATGATGGAATCACATCTAAAAGAAAGAACTGTTGAGTAACTAGAGGACAGTGGGGCACAGGACCCAAGGCAGCATGGATTCACAGCAGGAAGGTCATGTCAGATGAATCTAATAGATTTCTTTGACTGGGTGACCAAAGTAGTAGACTAGGGAGGGGTTGTGGGCATAGCCTACATAGACTTTAGCAAAGCATTTGACAAAGTCCCACACAAAAGATTATTAAACAAGTTGAGCCAACCTGAGAGTGGGTCCCAGGGTGGTAGCCTAGGTAGAAAATTGACTGGACAACAGGACACAGGAGGGTGATAGCAAACTGAGTCCACTCTGAAGAAAGGGGGTTACTAGTGGGGTACTGCAGGGTTCAGTACTGTGACTGGCCCTTTTTAATGTCTTTATATGTGACATTGTGGAGGGACTGGAAGGAAAAGTATACCTCTTTCCAGATGACACAAAGATCTGCAACAGGGTTGATACACAAGGGAGTTGGAAAGAATGAGAAAGGACTTGGCAAGATTGGAGGAATGGTCAAAAGTATGGATGCAAAGAAGTACAAAGTAATGCACCTCAGAAACAAAAACCCAGGCAAGAGTACAGAATGGGGGGGAGGTGGTACTAACAACAACACAAATGGAAAGGGACCTGTGGTAGTAATATCAGATTACCTAAAGGTAGACAAGCAATGTGAGAAGGCAGTAAGGAGGGCTGAGGGGATACTGGGATGCATAGGGAGAGGTATCACCAGTAAAAAACAGGAAGTTGTTATGTGTCTGTACAGACAGTTGGTGAGAACCCATCTGGAGTACTGTGTGCAGTTCTGGAGACCCCATCTCCACAAGAACATAGACAGGATGGAGGCAGTACAGAGAAGGGCAACTGAAATGGTGCAAGGTTTACACAAGAAGCAATAAGAAGAGACTAAAGGAGCTTAATATATATACCCTTGAGGAAAGGAGGAGAGGGGTGATATGATAGAAACTTTCAAGTACCTCAAGGAATCCACAAAGTCCAAGAGGGCAGTATCTTTTCAGAAAAGAGAGAAGGTGTAAGACTTGGCAAAAAACAATTTGAAGATATAGGGGAATGGGCTCAGGGGCAACATGAGAATTTTTTTCATGGAGAGGGTGGTGCATGCATGGAATGGCTTCCTGAGGAGGTTGAAGGATCAAAAACTGTGGGGAATTCAAGAATACGTGAGATGGACATAATGCAATTCTGGTGGGGGGGTAGGAAGAAGTAGGCTGTTGGTTAACTAGGATCTGCAGCTTCTCAAACTGGTAGGGAAATTGACAAACTGGATGGGCCAAACAGTCCTTATCTGCCATCAAAGTCGATGTTTCAATATTTTTTCTTGTCCATAGTTTCTTAAATAGAAACAAAAATGTTGAAACATTGCTAGGAAAATATGTGGGCATTTCAGCCACTTTGTGAATGTACAAAATAATTTCTGAAGGGGCTGCAGAGGTCAAACAACTTACCATGGCATAAGTTAAAGCAGGAAATTCCAACCCATTGGAATTTAACATTTTAAGTATTGGAAAGGCTTCTTGAACAAAAAAAAACTGTACATGACTACACCATGCAGAATCAAACCGGTAAAGTAGATATCATTCTCAGTTACAGCAGCTGAACTCTACTTGAATATTTGGTCACCTTAATGGAGCCATTTGAGGCTACCACACACACTGTAATGTCAGTGTGGACAGTGCAACTCAGAGTAAATTCTTCCACAAATAAAATTTCTCCACATTTTCCTTGATATAAAGAAAGACTTACAGTCAAAAGACACCACCACTGTTATGTTGGCAGATGATTTGAGTCTCAGAGTGTTGACTGATTAGAGAATAAATGCATTGTTTAAGAATGACAAGTATGTGTTGGCTATGTTGCTAGATCCCTGCTTTAAGTGGAACATTGAAACTATCCTTCCTGTAGGGAAAAACCTTGAGTACTGGAGAGATCTTTGGGTAAGCAAGTGTGACATTGCCTCACCAACATTATTAACTTATGTACAGCAGTCAAACTCAGCAGAACCATCACAGTATGCCTCTGGCAGAGGCAATAGTTCATCTAACAACTCTTCATTATCATGAGTGTCACCAGTGAGGGAAAGGACATCTACAGCTACTTCTTGGGCATTCTGTGTTCAGGATCAGAAAGGCAAATCACTTCTAAGTGACTTGCAACAACTTGGACTAGTATCCTGTAAAGAAAGTGCAGGTGGTTTATCTGTCAAACTGGTAACCATCTCACGCAGCACAAAGATTCAGGAGTATTTTGCAGCCCATACCATGAAAAGTCTTGTAGAAGATCCATTACTCTATTGGAAACAAAAGAGAACAATATGGCTAGATCTAGCAAATCTTGCAGTAATGTAGCTCAGTTGTCCAACTTCAAGTGTATATTTAGAATATATCTTTAGTGCAGCTGGAGGAATAGTCACTGACCACAGAACACTGCTAGGTCCTGTAAATGTGAAATGACTTACTTGTCTTAAAATTAATGTTGACAATTTCCCAATTGTCCAAACACTGAATTATGTGATTCTCACCCTGAACATGAACAACAACCTGCAAACAGTGCTATTGAATATGATGACTGGGTTGTGTATGAAACAAATAGAACCATCACCACTGCTCCCATGCCAGCCACATGTGCCGCATTAGTTGTAGTTTTCTTTTGTCAATCAGTTTTATATCATGTAACTTTGATGTCCACCTTGGATATAATTTCTGGAAGCAGCAGCAGCCTCACTCAGAGCAGCTGCACCTCTCCAACCTACCTCATCAATTCCTGCTATGGGTATAATTTTGGGAAACAGTAGCAGGCTCAGTTGGAGCTGCTGTGCCCATCTCAGCAATGCCCACCATGGGTATAATTTTTGGAAAAAGCAGCAGGCTCACTCACAGCATCTGTGCTTCTTGTACCTACATTAGCAATGCCTACCATTGGTATAATTTTTTGAAACAGTAGGTTCACTGATAATAGCTGTGCCTCTCATACCTGCTTCAGCAATGCCCACCATGGGTATAATTTTAACAGCAGCAGGCTCATTAAGAACAGCTGCAACTCTTGTACCTGCCTCAGCAATGCCAGGCACGGGTATAATTTTTGGAAACAGCAGTAGGCTTGCTAAGAGCAACTGCACCTCTTGTACCTGCCTCAGCAATGTCACTGCATGGGTATAATGGATTGGGGCACCAAACAAACCATTTAATAGTTCAACTAAACAGTCTTTCACCTGATTTTAGTTTCAGTCAGGGTCGAGTAATGGGGTAATAGAACAGGTTTGGTAATAACTACCCGACCCAACTACTCAGTTTTGAATTGGTAATTTTTAGAGTACTTTAGGGGTACCCGCAGGTAGTCTTGAGGGTTAGGTATTTTGGTACCCACCCATCCCTTGACATAATAATGTATCATGAAAAGATAGAAATACATTTTCATGATGACCAAGATAATAGTTTTTATCTGCCCAGTTATCTTAAAACATATGTTGTATAAATACATATAAAGCCTCTGCAAAAAAAAAAACTTATAATGCACAAGTTAGGAGTCATGTTAATGCCACAATAGTAGGGAAATGTGGCATTAGAGTTTCAAACCCTAACTCCTCACCCACAAGTAGCAAAAAAGAAAATAAAACATTATGGTTTGGGGTCTCCAGAGTCTTGGTGAATCAGTGGTGGGGTCTTTCTTGGGGTTGTCAACCCTAACGCTCACCCCTCCCCCAGCTTGTAGCCCCCTGTCCAAAGCAAATGTTACAGCTCCAAGTCAGTCTGATGCACTCTTCAAGGGCAGAAAAGTATGTTTTGCCACATGTTGTTAACATAATCTGTTGCATCTTTCTTCATGCAGGGCCCTGCAGGCTCTGCATAAAGAAAATAAATCATGTCTGATGTTGTCTGCTCTAGGAATGGTGTGAGCATTAGGACTGACAACCCCAAGGAAGAACCCATCACTGTTTCACCAAGACTCAGAGACCCAAAACCCTAATGTTTTTTCCTTTTGCAGCTTGTGGGGGTGGGTGGGTTGGGAGTTAGGTGGAAAATCCTAATGTCACATTTCCTGATTGTTGTGGTATTAACTTGAACTCTAACTGGTGCATTAACACAGTTGTTTTCAGAGACTATATATGTATTTATAGAACAAATGTTTTAAGATAACTGGGCAGATAAAAAACTTATCTTGTTCATCATGAAAATAAATTACATTTTCATGATGCATTATGTCATTCTGATAGCATTATTGGTTGCACTACTGTATGTCATAGTGCATTCTTAAATGGAAGTAGTAGTATATCTCAGAACTAGACAGCCCTATACAAGCATAAACAGAATGCTGCTACTGGTTAGCCTCATTCAATAGGGGAGCACAGGAGAAAGGCAAGTCCCAGGGATGGCAGGTGATGGGGCTGGGCAGGATGAAGTGGGTGAAGAGGGCTGGTTAGTGGCAGGGATAAAAAAATGTGGCAATAGTAGTATATTGGCCAAAATGTCAGTTTGCACAAGAAGTGTGAAAACACACCCCGTCCAGGATGAAAAAAAAAAAACACCTGTCTCATTTGTGAGATGATGTGAAAAAAATGGCTATATTGAAAGTTTGGAATTCAAATATTGAAAATTATTAAAGTTATCAATGAACTTTGAAATATTGGAATGTTTACGCATAACTCTGTCATTTTACCATATTTGTATATCAAAATTTCAGTACTGTCTTTTTACGACTGTACCTCATGAACTCAGTAGGTGAAAATGTTCTAATCACCACTGAAAGGTCTTTCCATGCCACCGGTGTGAAACCACATTTTATTTTTATTTTATTTTTTTATTAGAATTTTGGATAAATACCACTAAGCCAATGGCCCTTTTACAAAGGTTCCACATCAGTATACAAAGAATAAAAGTACAGTTTGTGTGAGATTAGCAGGCAGTTTGAATACAAAATTCAGTACAGGGTATACATGGTCTAAAGCTACAGGTGATCTAAATAACAGAACAACATAATCAGGCATACATTTAAGAATTATGAGTCCCAACAAATATTCACATGAATTAAAGCTGCCAGAAGGGCATTGTCAAAGGGAAAGGTAGAGTGGAAAAAACTGAGTTGCAGCTAGTTGTGCCAGGTAGCGTAAGAAAGTGGAAGAGAAAGTGGGTGTAGAGGGGTAAATGGGAGGGAGGTAGATGGAGAGGTGGGTGGGAGGTAAGAATCATGGAACAAGTGCAACATTGGATGGGGTGAGCAGATTAGAAAAAGGGAGAGAGGAAGGGAGTTGAAGGAGGGTAAGAGAGGAAAGTGGTGGACCTGAGCTAGGGAGAGAGGCAGGGGTAGATATGGGAAGGGGGGAGGGTGGTGGCAGGCAGAGGTGGTGATGATAGAGAGGTGCAAAGAATAGAAGTGACTACCTGGTAGGTTAGGAGAAACAGCCACAGGTGGCTCTGGACACAAGTGTTTGACATAGTTTATGATTGAACAAGCAGAGGGTGCCTAAGTTAGTGAATTCGCTGCCCATAGAGTTAAACATCTTTTGGGGCTCTACCCGCAAAAGACCACTGGCCTTGGGTGGTGTGACAGTGGGGAACAGCCAGAGAATAGTTGTCAGAGCTTCTTGTGTAACTGGGGTGGTTGGCTGGGCTTAAGAGAGACTGAACCCCAGGGGGCATGAGTCCCATCAATTACTTTTTTGTTTGTAGGCAGGTTTGGAAAGTAATCCTTCCCTGAAGTCATAGCCAGTTTGACTGTTCATAGTGGTCGCAGGTATGTGTGTGGTGGGCAGAACCAGTAAGCAGTCTGCAGGCCCTATTCAGCACTGTAAGAATTCACCATAGTGCTGTAGCTGTGGCTTCTCTGTAGATAACAAGCCCATAATCAATGATAGAGACAATAGAGCTGTGTATTGCTATCTTAAGGGGGTCGGGTGTCAGGCAGTGTCTATGTTTATAAAGAAGGCCTATATGGATATTTACAGATAACTGAATTGATATGGCTGGAGAAGGACAGAGTAGGGTCCAGGGTTATACCAAGGTATTTGAGTGTCTGCATTTTGTCCAGGGTCACACCCGAGCTGTTTTTTGATTGCCAACTGTTGGTGTTTATGCTTGTTATTTGTGCCATGGAACAGCATAGACTTTGTTTTCTTGTAATTTAGAACTAGTTTCTGTGAGATGAACCAGGCCCCAACTTGCTTGGAACTTTTCTTCAGTTGTTTCTCCAAGAGGAAGGGGTCAGAATTCTTACAGAAAATAACTGCGTCATCAGCATACAGAATAATGTTTTCATCACAGGCAGAAGGGAGATTGTTCAGGAAGATGCTGAAAGGAAGGGGTCCCAATATTAACCCTGGGGAACACCAGCCCAGACGGGTAGTTTGCAGGAGAGGGAGTCACCAATCTTAACTTTTTGTGACCTGTTGGAAAGATAACTGTTGAACCATTGTAAAGTGTCATGAGAAAGCCCTAAGTTGCCAAGTTGTTCCAGTAGTAATGGATGGTTGACTGTATCCTAGGCCTTCAAGAGGTCTATAAAGGTGACACCAACAAGTTGTCCTTGGTCTAGTGCTAGATGAATGTGGCCTGTAAATTAAAGGAGGGCAGAGGTGGTGCTATGTCCTTTGTGAAAGCCGTGTTGCTGTGGACATTGCAAATTATATTTCTCCAAGTACTCCACCAATTGGTCTGTGATGATTTTTTCAAGAGCTTTGGATAAAGGGGATAGGATGGAGACAGGCCTGTAGTTACAGTGTAATGTCCTATCCCAGACTTGTATATTGGGTTCACCAGGGCAGACATCCACTTGGCCCGGGAACTGGGAGAACATGAGGACCAGTTAATAATCTAGGAAGAGGTGCAGGACATCATCAAGCAAAGCGAGCAATGACTTCAAGTCAAGTGTGTCCCCACTTGATCTAGATTTTCTGAGCACCATGAGGAGAAGTTTTTTGGCATCCCTTTTAGTAACTGCCTTGAAATAGAAATGTGGATGAATTGCATCCGAGTTTGTTGATATTGGGAGGCCGTGGTTTGGTTGGTGTCAAAGAAATTAGAGGAAGCACATGGCTGAGGTCAGTGAATGCCATATTGAAAGTATTAGCAATTGTGGTGGGGTCCAGGGTGTTGCTGCCATCATCCTTTAGCATATTAGGAGTTGCTTTGGACTTTTTCCCTATCACTTCAGATAGACTTTGCCAGAATTTCCTTCCATCTGACCATGAGTTTGATAGGGTGCTCCTGTAGTAGCTGGCTTTTTCAGTGTGGATAGCTCTGGTACAGGCATTCCTGGTGGCTCTGTATGCCTGAAAGTCTGCTTGGTTGCCAGGGGCTGTAGCACAAGCCCATAGCAGGTCCTGAGCTTTTAGTTGGTCTAGGAGTTTGCCTGTGATCCAAGGGTTGTCAAAGCCTTTAATTTTGCATTTCTTAAAGGGGGCATGGATATCACATGCTGCATTGAACTTTGAGATTTTGTCTGGGATTTGAAAAATGACAGCTGTCATACTCATGAGGTGGTCTGAAAAAATGACAGTGTTGATAATCTTGGGTTCAAATATTGAACATTATGAAAGTTATAAGTGAGCATAGAAAGATTTCAATTTATGCTCATGACTTTGTCATTTTTTAACAGTTAGACCCCAAATTTTGACATAACTTCTTGACCCTACCATATGAACAGTGGCAGGAAATATTCAAATTCCTCCTGGTTGGTGATTTCACACAATGACTGCAAAACTCACCTTTCATGCTGGATTTGAATAATTCTACTGCCTTTGATCATGTGGTGGGGCACCAAAAAGGCCACACTGAAAATTGTGTATACAAATACTTTAAAAGAATAGCAAAGTTATGAACAAAGATTCAAACCCCACTGAAATACATTAAACTGGACATACCTTATTTTCCCACATTGCAAGTCACTGGTTGCAGCAGCAAAACATGTCTTCAATCACAGAGTGGAGCTACATCATGGGACATGTTCAAATGACTGAGGATGTGTGGGATGGTGTTGGTGGATGCTGAGTGGGAGGTTGGGTGGGGAGGATGGAGTATGTATGTAGGGGGTCAGATCGACTAGGGACTGTTTTCTTTTTCACAGGTTTAAAAAAATCAATGAGGGATAGTTTTCTTTATTTTAGGTGACTTCCTGACATTGACGGATATTCACCCAGTGTCGGGCTACTGTTCAATGGCATCAGCGATTGGCATCCTGGTGCCACAGTGTATATAATGGGAAAGGGGCAGGTGACTGGGGAGTTAAGAGAAGCAGTGCCAGTGGTAGGCACACTGGTCCACTTATTCAATATTAAATAAAGCATGGGAAAGGGGGCAGTTTACCTGGGAAGGGGGAGAAAGAAGCAGTACCGGGGATAGCCATTCCAGTCTGCTACTAACTTACTGAAGATAGATAGCTAGACAGAGAAAGAGAGAGGATAGACAGACAGACAGACAGACAGACAGACAGAGACTGAGAGATCAGGGGATCACTGGCTCACTGCTTCAACTGAAGCCATCAGCAGAGCTCCAGCTATTGCTTCACATGTCAAGAAAACCCTGCAGTTTTCATACTGAGAACATAGGTGAACACGTTGTGGGACATGTTCGGTGGGCAGTGTGTGTGGTTGGGGAAGTGCGGTAGAAGGTCAGGGTAGAATTGGGTAGGGTGTGTGTTGGGTGTCAGACCATTTTCTTTTGACAGCTTTAAAAAAATAACAGTCAGTTTTTTTATTTCAGGAACTTTGTGACACTGGGGATAGAACAGTCCAGTGTCAGGCTACTGTACGTGGCAGCGGGGTGGGCACCCTGGTGCTGTGATGTATTTAATGGGATAGGGGTGAACAACCTGGAGGGAGCGATCAAGAGAAGACATACTGGAGGTTGGCACCCCAGTCCACTTATTCAACATTAAATAAAACATGGGAAAGGCGGGTGATGTGGGGCAGAAGCTGTACTGGGGAGGTGCTCCATTCCACCACTAATGTACACTACTGTAGTTAGCTAGATGGATAGCCAGTTAGGGTTCAACATAACACCACAACAGTAGGGAAATGTGGCAGTAGGGTTTCTAACATAACCCCCAGCAGCAGCAAAAAAAAAAATAGGGAGTTGGGTCTCTAGAGTCTTGGCAAATCAGTGGTGGGATCTTCCCTGAGGTTGTGAAACCTAGTGCTCCCCTCCCTCACAGCCAGAAGCTTCATGTTCAAAGCACAAGATACATCACCAAGTCAATGCCTCATAGTGATACACTCTTCAAAAGTAGAGGAGTATGTCTCGCCAGATGTTGCCAACAGAATCTATTGTAGTTTTCTTCATGCAGGTTCTGCACTGACTGCATGAAGATCAGAGATCACTTCTGACCTTTTTTGCTCAAGGAAGGGGGTGGGCATTAGGAATGACATCCCAAAAGACTCAACACTTAATTTGCCAAGACTTTAGAAACAAAATTCTAATGTTTTTTCTTTTGCTGCTTAGCAGTGGGGATGGGAGTTTGTATTAGATTGCTAACACCACATTTCCTTACTTTAGTGACATTAAGTTGAACCTTACATGGTGCATTAAAGCAGTTTTTTTTGCAAAGGATTTCCTTTCTTTTTGAGACTGTAGAATCATATCCTCATTGACATAGGTCTCTTCGGGACCTGCATGAACAGATGCAGCCATGCAAGGTCTTTTAAGCCCTGTGCCAAGGAAGACTCCCTCTGCCTACAGAAGTGCAGCAATGGATGTCAAGAATTCATGGGGCTGTCTGGCAGACTGCAGAAGTGCAAGGCCCTCTGGGTTCTGTACTTCCATGTGGTCCCCAATACAGAGGCACAGGCAAAGAGTCCATCTCTCAGCCAAAGCAGAGCAGTCCAGTTCTCTTTAGTGAGCTAGCCCAGTGGTGTAGATGGCTGAGGCACTCAGTGCTTCACCTTCTGCCATGCCACTGATCTCAGTTTTGAAATGGATGCAGGCCACTCGGGGCTGGCTGGTGGAGGAGGATTGAGCATCCATCCTCTTGGAGGGATGCTGCTGTGGCTCACTGCTTGGCTGTCATCTGGTGGTGTCCAGGTGGCAGCACACACCATTACATACAGAGGAAGGGATGCTATGTTCTGGGTGCCAGTGACATCTCTGCACTTGGCAGGTGAAGTTCATACATTGTGCCCATTGCAATGTCCATGGGCTGAAGGGCAAATATCATCAGAAAAACCCTGACAGCATGATGACAACTGACCCGTCACAGGCTCTGCACCACTGATTGGGCACTACTCTAGGTTCTATGATGAAGGACGCAGATGAAGATAAGTCTCAGAGAAGCCAGGTAATGGGGCTAGGGAGTGCAGTCTGAGTGGGGATGATGGAAAGAATTAGAGAAGAAATACTTGCATTAAAAAAAAAAATGTTCTCTTCACTAAATGATACTGGATCCCATGCTGGCAACCCTGCACCTAATGTTTGCAGCCTGGGTGGCAGTGTCACATGACACCATTATCTCCCCCAGCCTCAGACAATCCAGCTGGGACACTGAGCACACTCCCAGACTTGGCTCCACAGCACAGCATCACAAAGCATTGCCTGTTTTGGTAAAGACTGGTACTACAAACATTTTCTAACATTTTTTTATTTTAAATTTTACTCCAAATTTTCAAAGTAGTCATGAGTCCCCTTATAAACATGACATGTAGCATTTATAGAATATTGGCTGAAATGTAATTTTGTACCACATCCATGAAGGCATGTTTATGAGTGATATGAAAAAATAGCTATTTTGAATGTTTGGAATCACAATATTAGTGAACATGGAAAAATATCAACATTCACTTAAAGCTTGCTCATTTTACGATACTATTACATCAAAGTTTCAAGACAGACTTCTTACGACCTCACCTCATGAATCCAGTGGGTGAAAATGTTCAAATCCTGCCTGAAACATGAATTTACAGAGTGACTGTGAAATTACCTTTTAGGACAGATTTGACAAACTCTACCAGCCTTGTTCATAAAGTGTTAAAAAAAAAGGCCAGGTTGAAAGTTTTGTGAAAAAATGTTAATAGCTAGCAACGCAGTGAGCAGATGTTAAGATATTCAGTCATAACATAAGATGTTCAGTCATTACTTGATTATTTTAACATAATTTTACATCCCATTTTCAACATTGTCTTCTTATGATCCCACCTCTTGAGCTCAGTAGGTGGAAATTTTCAAATCCCACCTGAAAGGTGATTTTGCACTCTAATTGTGAAATCACCTTTCAGGATTATGATCACTACATGGCAAAGGCAAAGGCAGGAATTTGGGGTCTTAAAATATTCAATTATTTATATTGGGGGGCATACAATTAGACCTCTGATAAGGACAATACAAGCAAAATATAACACCCAAGTACTGTATGGTGCAAAGATATGGTCTTCATCCTGTACAGATTAATTAAAAAAAAATCTATCAAGGTGCTGCAAGCAGTATTAGGCTTTAATAAGTCCTACTTCAAATAATTTTGATAGAACAGAGCTGGGAATTTTTAGTCTGCAGGCACTTGCAGAGCCTAAAACCATTAATTATTGGATTAGGCTTAGCAGACTGCCAAAAGGGAGGCTAGTAAAACAATGTTTTCATGAAAAGAAGTAGTATGGAAGGACTTGGGTTGTAAGTATTCTAATTGGCTTGGATGTGTGTCAAAGCTTTTAATCAAGTACAATCTGTAGGACTTGCCAATAAGAATATTACCATAAGCTGCAAATATAAGTCTTACATCTTTAAAAAAATTGTTAACTATTATACATGTAGTGATCTGGGGACAATTACTCAAATCAAGATTTGCCAAAAGGTACAGTAAGAATGATTGCATTCACAAATTTAGATATTATCTGGACATTCTGAAAGACCCCTTTAGTAGGAAAACATGTACTAGATATAAAATTGAGATCTTTGATTCTAATGTATTGGCAGCATGATTTGGAAAGTCCTCCTCTCCAAAACATATACTGTGTAATTTTAATAATAAGGTCAATGAGGACCTGAGGCATGTGGTATTACAGAGGACCTGAGGCATGTGGTATTGTGCTGTCCCTGGTACAATACAATGAGGAAATTCTGGATTTCGCCTACTCTAGATTTGTTACAGCAAATTGATGAAAATACTGCACTGTGTATTTTGTTCACAGTCAAAGACAAATACATTGTTATTAGAGTAGAACAGTTCTTAACTATTCAAAAAGTTAGAAAGAAGTTTGTAATGAAATCTGTGTCATGTCCTGTCAAGTAATATATATTATCAGCCATGGTTATATTATAAAAAAATTGTACACTGTATTGAGTTTTCAGAAATGTATATGTATGTCAAATTGTGTGAACTTCCAAATGTTACCTTTTTATGTTGTAATGATTGCTAAAAGCATGATCGAACAATGATGTTTTTACCTACCTACCTTTCAGGAAGGATTTGAAAAATTCTACGTACTTTGTTCAAGAGGAGGGGTCCCAAAAAGGCCATGTTGAAACTTTGGTGTACAAATATTAAAACATTCCAAAGTTATGAGTAAAAATTCAAAACCCATTGAAATGTGTTAAACTGGACTTCCCTTCTTTTCTTATTGCAGTCGCTGGTTCCAGTAGCAAGATGTGTCTTGATTGGAGAGTAGATCTGCATTGTGGGATATGTTCAGTTGAGTAAGAGTGTGTAGGGGTGTGTGTATGAGGTCAGATAAGGAAAGGGCCATTTCCTTTTTTAGAGGTTACTTTAAAAAAATGATGACAATGAACATAAGAACAGAAGATAAGTATTGGAAGATGGGGACTGTGTGATCCATCTAGTTTACATGGATTGCACAATCCCCATCTGAAGGTCTCTCTTCTTTTTTGTAGGTGATCAGTGTTGGATCTGACCCTGGGGATTGGGCACCCCAGTGTTGCTTCTTGGTGGCACCAGGAGTAGGCACTCTGGTGTTGCCACCTATTCATTGGGTGGGGGCCAGGTGACCTGGAGGGGGTTGACAAGTGGTACTGGGGTAGGAAACCCAGTCTGCTTTCCTTTTAGTAATTCTTACAGTATTAAGGAAAAACATGAGGGAGTGCTGGCTGATCTGGGATGGGGAGGGGAAGAAAATTAAAAAAAAATGCACATACATAGACAGATATACAGGCAGATAAACAGACAGCAAGAGAGGAAGAGTTCAAGATCAATCACAAGCTCACTGCTGACACACAAGCCCACAAGCCAGCAGCACATATCCATCTGTGGCTGCAGATGTCAATAAACTCCTGATTTTCCCATACAGAGAATGCAGGAGAATGGCACTTCTCACTAAGCTGGGCACCCCAGATGTTGGGGTTTCCAGAAAAGATATTTCTAGCCATATTATAAAATAAATAAACACCAGAATCTGGCTAAACAGGTCCCATTTAGCTAGGTTCAGATTTTTTTTTTTGTATTTTCAATGTTTTTTAGTTTGGGGGAAAGGACAAGATGGTGGCCATCATGACCTGAAAAATTATTTTTCAGATTGTGAGAAGAAAGTGGTGAGAAAGCAAAACTGTCTCACAACAGGAAATTTTTCAAGTCAGATCAGTTATTCAAAAAACGTACTGAGCATGCTCAAAAAAAGACATTTAAATTCTTATAACTCTGGAACTGTTAATATCTTTTCATGAAACCATCAAAAGGTACTACCTTGGCACAGGCCACTTCTACCTTGAAAGTTTCAGAAAAAAAGTCCTGCTCTGTCTATGCTGTAGGTGAGAGCAAAAACAAACATGTTTTAAATATAGGAACATTTAGACATTAATATAAAAATGAGATATATGACATTTGAAATGATTGTTAATGTATGTTGTAACTCTGTTTGATGTATTTATTGTTGTATGGATATTTATTTTATCTATGTAACATCTTGACTGCTTCAATGGTCCTGGGTCGCTTTGAAGAAGGGCCTTAGCTCATATTGTTTACCAGTAAACACATGTTTAAATAAGTAAAAAAATTATGTGTATCTCAGAAACTGCACAAGCTGCCATCATGAAACTTTTCAAATATTTAGACATTGCCAATACAATGTATACCAAATTTGGGGCAATTTCATTGAGTTAATCCAGTGTGCTTGTGGGAAATCACCAGTAGCCCAGGAGGGCCCTGTGCTCCCACAGGAACTAAGGATACAATCACACTGTCTCAAAAAAGAATGGATGGATGGGAGCACTTCAACAGGCAAATAAGGATATGATTATACTATGATTGTACTATCTCAAAAAGAAAGGACATTCTTTACAAAAAATGCATTAATGCAACATTTAGGGTTCAAGCTAAAGTGAAAAAAGTAGAAATTTCCAACCCTAAAACAAATCAGGGTGCAGTCTTCTGTACAGCTACCAACCCCAAAACACCCCATTCTATACACTCCAGAAACAGACACACCGATAGGATGAGTTTTAGGGTTGACAACCCCAAAGACTGCACCCTGATTTGTTTTAGGGTGAGGTTTTAGGGTTGGAAACCTAAAACCACATTTCCTACTTTTTCACATTAGCTTGAACCCTAAATGTTGCATTAACAGTTTTATTGCAAAGAATACATACTGTATATATAGTCTGTATCTATCTATGTATCTGTCTGTTTTTCTGTCTATGGAGAGATAGCTGCATAGACACATGCAACAGTAATTGAATAAAAGTGCACAAATAAATATACATGTTTTCTTTTCTGATAACATATTGTAAACTCTAAATTAATTCATTTTATAGGTTGTAAATATCACAGAAGTAATTTACTTTACAGGTTGCACATATCACAGACAAGCACTCTGCTACTGGAGCTTTTTCAGAACAATCAGCAACCACTAGAGCACAGCTTGTTTGGTTTGTACTGGCGTCACTAACTACAGTAAGTGTGTGTGTAAAATAAATCATGCTGTCGGAATTTCATGTTTTATAATTTCTTGCTTCTGGTGTTGAGTTGCAGCATGCCAAAATGAAGTGCTACATGGATCAGTGTTAGTTTAAACACAAAAGTGCCAACATTCTGTGATAAAGGATTTTAACACCACAATGGTGTGTCATGAGATTTTTGCAGTACAGGTTTCAGTTTGATATGAAACATAACCAGTAATTACAGCACATCATTATTTTCCACTCTGTCACTCATGAGTAATGGTCCTGACCATCACTCATGAAGATAAATGCACATTCTGAGCCAAGCCATTGTGTGTCCAATATTTACAATGTATTTTAAATTGCAAAGTTTTTAAGTCAGTTTTAGAATAACTGTTTCTGTTTGATTCCACTGATCTGTTCAGAGTGCAGCAGAGACCATTGTGATGCATCAGACATTGTTAAAGCTGCTCTCCAGTTTGTTAAGGGCTTCTTTGTGGCCTGTCTTCAGTGGAGATAAATCGCCACAATAAAGATAAATGATCTTTCTTTCTTTCTTGTCTGCATGGTACAGTAAAAGAAAGTAATAGTACAGCTTACAACTTCCAGAGGAGTCATTAGAACAACTTCATAAGATGATAAATGGCACCAGGCTGATGTTGGCTAGAGCAAAACAGGTTTATGGTCACCTGCTCCTAATTACAGTGCAAGTGGGGACCTTAGCAGGTCAAATAAAGATCAAACCAGTGCCGAGTCAAACATTGTTTAACATAATGCAGTCTTGTAGTGGTCATGCAGGAAAGGGAGGCCAAGGGGACAGGGCACCCAGGAGGGCTGGGCCAGAACCAGATAAATTGAGAGAGTAAGATCCCACAGTATGATAGTTATGAGGGATCCCCAAAGGGATGGCATGCCATTACCCTACACTTACCTGGTGAGTCATTCCTACTATGGTATAAGCCCCTCATCCATACTCATTGCATGTAAGAGCCTTTTCACCTACCTTGCATTTCATAGTTCTGTGTTTTTTTTTCATTTTGGGAATGGGTGCTTTTCTGCATTATTTAATTTGCTGTGTTGTGGCATGCCAAGCCAGTATTTCTGGGATCTGGTGAGTGAGCCAAAGCCTTGTGAAGAATTTCTTGGCTGCTGCAGTAACAATACCTAAGAAATATGTGGTGTGTCTGTCTCAGAAGTTGGCAGGATAGTACAAAACAGATAAAAGGCTGTGATTAAAGGGGAGTGGCCTACAGAGTTCCTCAGGCTCCCTTTCAAGATCCTGAAAGTATGAGGGAAGCTGGGGACAGGACCACATTATAAGTGTGTGAGGGGGATGAGTTCAGTGCATTTGCTCCAGCAGGACATATCTCTGGTAGAGAGATACTGAGCAGAAATCACTGGTGTGTGGAAATAATGCAATAACTGCTTCCATCAGTACTCCCTCCACTAGTGATAGCTGGTGACCCTGGTAGCCTCCCAGCATACCAGTCGTTAAAAATTGTTCTAGGTGTGTAAGGCCAATTGTCCCTCATATTGCTGAACTATGTCAAAATAATTATTTCCTAACCTGTCCAAGCTGGCAGTATAAAGGTGGAATAGGAATATGATATGTTTGGTAGTGCCTAATGAAAGAAGGCCAAAAGAACTGGAACAACGCTGCAAGCAAGTCTGGTGCACACACACTTAATGGTATGGTTCAGATATAGTGTTTCAGCTGTAGGTAACAATGAAGGTTTGTGTGCTGCATCTCAAATGTGTTCTGGATTTCTTGTAAACAGAAATGTGTGATACCAAGAAAACTGAGTGATGAACTGAAGGAATAAGAGTTCTACCAGATTAGCTCTTTTGGGGATTAGAATGTTGCATAGCTCCAGTGTGAAGTCATCAAGCACTGATCTTCCAAGAATCAGTCTTCATCCTTGACTCCAATTTGTGGGTCTGTGCTGGAGGGACCAGGATGCAGTAGCAGCCATAACTTTTCTGATGGGTGTTGGTGATGTAGTAGGCACCATGAGTGTGGTGTCAAACATCACCCCATTCATCCACTGATGTACAGCGGCACCAGCCCCAACCACCTCAGTTCCTATTTTCCTGCCATCAAGTGTGCATCAATAGCATCAACACTCTCCTTGTTGAGGCAGAACATTACCATCTACATGAAGACAGCATTCAGTTCTTTAACTTTAGCGTGTAAATTACTAGAGTTTATTTTTGTGTCAGTTTAGTTTAATTTAAAATACATTTTAACAGTTTTCTATCAGTCCTTCCTCGTGCTAATGGTCGACAACCATAGAAGCAGGTAGGGAGCCTGAAAAGACAAGTTGCTCTGGCAGCGGGTCTGTGTCTGGTCAACACCTCTCTTGGTGGATGCTCTGACAACTGGCAGTCTGGCTTCTGGGAGGAGGGACTGTCCCCCTGCAGACACAAATAGAAATGGTCCAGATCCCACACAGGCTCGGCATTGAGGTCTTTGCACAGTTCAGCCTAAGTTTCCTCCCCTTCTCGTAAGAAGGGGAACAAATTACACTGGTCAAGCTAATTCCCTGGCCATTCTGCTGCAGGATACCCAATTTCAATGGCCTGGGTTCTCACATCATATCAGACAACACCAGGGTTGCCTAGTTCAGTGAGGTTGGAGTTTGCATCCCGGAGCCTCTCATCTCTTATGAAGGACCTCAGTGTGCAGTTTAGTTAAGGGCAGTGGGTGCAGCATGATTCATTCACAAAACTGGACTGTCATATGACGGTATGGGCTGCCGCCCATTGGCTCTTGCTCTGCACCAATGGGCATGCAGCCCTGCAACTGTCAGTTAGGTGGGCGGGGCGGCAGGCGGGTGGATGCTGCCGCCTACCGCTGCCGGGGGAGCGGGTGGTGGGGCTTCGGGGTGGGTAGGGTGGGGACACCAGCCACCAGGGCTATGTTCGGGGTTTATCACACATACCGCCCGCGATCGGGCATTTCGGTCCACTGGACCACCAGGGTTGTGAACAGGAGGAGGGTGGGGAGCCACATTGATGCCCGTGATCAGGCTGGTGGGGGGGAGTACACTATGCCCGCGATCGGGCTGCAGGGGGCGTCAGTCCAGAACGGCTGCTGCCTGGTAGGGCGCCAGGCGCAAGTCCTCGGGGATCGACGCACCTACATGCTAATGGCATGCAAATGGGGACATAATCACATGCAAATGACTCCCCCTGCACCTTGCATGAATTATAGCCCATTTGCATGTCACCTTTTGAATATCGTGATTTTGGCGCATGGCGCAATGGTGCTACGCCACCGCAAGTTGAATGCTCCACTCTGTCAACTTGCAGTGGCGCGGAGTTCCACAGCCATGCACAGTGGTTGTGGTCGGGTGATATTCAGAGGAGTTGCCCAATAGCGCAACCCTTTGAATATCGCCCAGACACACCCTGCCAACTATTTTGCGAGCTCAAGGGCTTGTGCCTATGAATGGCAGTTTGAATATCCAGCCCATTGTGTTTCTCTATGGAGATGTTGGGGAAAAACAGGGTATGCACTTCTGTTAATGTTACTGTTACCATTTCCACTTGCATTTACATACCCGTTTGCATTACCATTCCCATGTGCATCACCGTCTGCAATACGCTTTGTATTCTCATTTGCGCTTGCGTTTGTGTTACTGTTACCATTTGCATTTCCACTATTGTTTGTGTTTGTGTTTCAGTTTTCGTCACCATGTGCTTTGCTATTAGCATTTACGGCAGCCCTTTCCTTTGCGTTTGCATTTGTCTTTCGTTTTGCATCTTTGTTGCTGTTACTGTTACCATTTGCATTTCCTATTGCATTGCTGTGCCCATGCGCATTATGGTTTGCATTTCCATATGTGCTTGAGTTTCCTTTTGCATTTCTGTTTCCTTTGGCGTTGCTGTTACTGTTGCCATTTGCATTTACAATTGCGGTACCATGCCCCTGCGCATTACAGTTTGCATTTCTGTGCGTGCTTGCATTCACATTTCTGTTTGTTTTCTTTGGCATTATTGTTGCTGTTACCATTAACATTTCTATTTACTATTGCAGTAATGTGACTGTGCACGTTACGGTTTGCATTTCCATACGTGCTTCCGTTCCTGTTCCTGTTTCAGTTTTCTTTGGTTATTCTCCATATTAACTTACCATTTGCATTTACAATTTGATTACCGTGCAGTATTACAGTTTGCATTTCCATATAGCTTCTGTTCCATTTCTGTTTCCTTTGGCATTATTCTTCATGTTAACTTTACCATTTGCATTTACAATTGTGGTACCATGCCGTGAGCATTACGGTTTGCATTTACATGAGTGCTGCCATTTGTGTTTCCATTTCTGTTCCCTTTGGCATTCTTTTTGCTGTAACACTTAACATTTGCATTTAAAATACTGGTGCTGTCACTGTGCACATTAACAGTTGCACTTTCATACGTGCTTGTGTGTCCGTTTGTGTCGCTGTTTGCTTCTGTGTCACTTTACGCTTGCGTTTCTATTAATGTTTGCTTTACCACTTACGTTTGCTTTACCATGTGCGTAACCATTGCTGCTTGCATTTGCTTTGCAGTTCCTGTTACTATGTGACAAGACATCATGTGGTGGGGCGCGGGCGCAAAGGGCCTTGCACTCTCACCACGCATTTTATTCATTATTTATCATCCTCATTCTCAAAAAGGGAAATTAGAGGCAAAAAAACTCAATTTAATGCATCAGTTAGGGTTGTTCCACAATGACAAAAGTGAGGAAATCAGGTGTTAGGATTGAAAGCCCCCCTTGGACCCCCAACCCACCCCAACCCGGCATCAGGGTGTGGCGTTGGGTCGTCGATCCTAACTCTCACCCCATTCTCCTATACCTCTGCTTCTTTACACATGTGATTGGGTGAGAGTTAGGACTGATGACCCAAATCGCACCTAATGAGTGGTTGGTGGGGTGGGCTGGGGGCATCCAAGGGGGGCTTTCAACCCTAACACCGAATTTCATCGCTTTTGTCACTGTGGAACAACACTAATTGATGCATTAAACTGAGTTTTTTGCCTCTAATATATATCTATAGTGGCGTGGTCACGCCACTATCATTAGGGTTCAGTGGTCATTTACATACTAAAGTCAAAAGTTTGGGTGTTAATAACTTTGGACCCGTTCAATGGATTTGCCTGAAATCTGGTACATGTGTTGGGGCATAGTAGATCTCTTGATCTGGCAAATTGTGTTTTGATCAGAGTGCCGGGCTTTGTGAACGAAAGTGCTGAAAATGCAAAATTATCCATTTTGGAGGCACCTTTTGGCATTCTGAATATGGTCCTGCACAGCTATTGTGTAGTGTACCACTCTGCAATATGACTCATTTGAAAGAGCTTTGGTGCCAAACATGCCACTTTTGTTTGGTGAAAAATATTAAAGCATTCAAAAGTTATGGTACTTTTAAGTTCCCATTATAAGTCAATGGGAAAATTTATATGTGTATTTTCGCGAACAAAGAATGGGGTTCTGGACATCTCGTCCCTCTAGCGTATCAAAGAATTTGCAGCCTCCAGTTCAAGAATCTTTGTCTCTGAGGATTTTTTCAAATTCTTTGATCGCAAGTCCACCTTGTTGGTTTCAGTTTTCTGATCGAAAAAACACAAATATCTTGGCTCAGGGATCACTTCTGAGGTACAACTTGGATGTGTTTTACTCAGGCAACCCCGATCTATCGAGCCATGGCTTTGGTTCCATCCAAATTGGTCTAAAAATAGACTTTTCAGCTTTTTAAATCTTCATTCATGGCTCGCTAATGATCTTTGATCGCGAGCCTGCAAATTCTTTGATCATGAGAATCTTCGATCGCGATTGTGCATCGCAAGCGAAGAACGACATGGCCAGATTTAAAATTAAATTTTTGTGGCCCAGAGGTGTCCTATTACCTTATTTAAGGGTGGGTTTTGCTCAAGGGGCTAAGCTCTCCCCCATCTGAATACAGAAATAGTTATTTTCATTATCCCTGGTAGTCTAGTGGCCCCCTCCCCATCATGGTAATGTACATAACCATGCTTCTATCCCTGGTAGTCTAGTGGCTCCCCCAATGAGTATCTTATCAGTATGTTTATTTTCAATCCCTAGTAGTCTAGTGGTCCCCCTCCCAATCTGTACTTCATTATTGTTATTATTATTAACATCCCTGGTAGTCTAGCGGTCCCCCCCATCTTAATGAAATACACTTGCATGTTAAATGTCCTGGTAGAAATTAACATTCATGCAACACACAGTCAGTGGCTGGCCATGGAAGTGAGAGATGGGCTGTGCCTGTTGCCGGCTGGGAAGGGTGGGGGGTGCTGGGTGGGCTGGCATGGCTGGGTGAGGGGCCACTAGAATGCTCAGGACATTTAAAAGTGCAAGTGTATTTTATTAAGATGGGGGACCGCTTAGACTACCAGGGATGTTAATAATAATAACAATAATGAAGTACAGATCAGAGGGGGGTCACTAGACTACCAGGGATATTTGTAAAATATATAAATAAATACACAAGGGGACCACTAGACTACCAGGGTAAAATAAACATATTGATAAGATCCTCATTGGGGGCCACTAGACTACCAGGAATAGAAGCATGGTTATGTACATTACCATGATGGGGAGAGGGCCGTTAGACTACCAGGGATAATGAAAATAACTATTTCTGTATTCAGATGGGGCAGAGCTTAGCCCCTTGAGAAAAACCCACCCTTAATTAAGGTAATAGGACACCCCTGGGCTACAAAAATTGAATTTTAAATCTGGCCATCTCATCCCTCACTCTTTGTGAGCGAGCAATTTCTTTGACTGTGACCCTGCAAATTCTTTGATTGCGAGATTCTTTGATTACGATCATGCATCGCGAGCGAGGGACGAGATGGCCAGATAAAAAAATCAATTTTATCAGCTCAGGGGTGTCCTAGAAAGACTAATGAGGGTGGGTTTAACTCTGGGCACTTTGTTCCGATGAACCACAGTGGTGGTTTACCGCAATTATGTGAAGTTTGTGAATTACACAACTTTTAATTCTTTGGTCGTGACTCTGCAAATTCTTTGATCATGGGATTTTTTGATCTCGATCAGTGCATCGTGAGTGAGGGACAAGATGGCTCAATTTAAAAATCAATTTTCTCAGCCCAGGTGTGTCCTAGAAAGTCAAATGAGGGTGGGTTTTACTCAGGGGGCTTTGTTCTGTCAAACCATGGTGGTGGTTTACCACAATTCCTTCAATGTTTTGATTTATAAGGTTTTTAAATCTTTGTTCATGAGCCTGCAAATTCTTTGATCATGAGCCTACAAATTCTTTGATCACCATTTTTAATCACGAGGGAGATACAAGATGGCCAGATTTTTTTATAATGGAATAGATAGGGAAATTTTAGTAATCTTTGATATTGAATATCTTGGAAATGGTTTGGTTTTTGACTTCAAATTTGGAGGGAAGAAAGACAACATCCAACAGATATGCCTTTTGGTGCTTTGGTTAAAAAAATAGTACAGGGCAGCAAAGCTACAGCACTATGAAGTTGGCACTTTTCCCCATAGGATAACATTACAGGCTCTGCTGCCTTACAGGAATTCTTTGCTGCCCTGCTGCAAAATAACAGTTTGGTAGCTTGGGCTGAAATTTGGAGAGAAGAAAGACATCATCCCTTAGATGTGCCTTTTGTTTTTTGGTGAAAATATTACAGGGTGGCATGGTGACAGCACTCTGAAGTTGATGCCTTGCTCACACAGGATAACATTATGGCATCCATCACGCCTTTCAGGGCCTTTATCTCGAACGGTGTGAGATACAGACTTTTCATCACAAAATGCTTAGCCTACCAAATGGGGGCTAAGTACAAAACTAGCCAGGAAAGTCATAATTCATACAAAATTGTACTTTTTTTTCCTACGTTGTACGGTTCCTGAGATATAAGCAATTTAGTATTCCAAGTCCTAATTTTCTGCTCCGAGGTCAATTATTATACAAACATCCTTTGTTTTCACTGTGTTTTCAATACGCTTTTTGGGAAAAGAAGGTTGTGCCCTTCGTTACTGTGCTAGTTAGCATTTCCAGTTGCCCTTCCGTTAATGTTAGCATCACTGTTCATCTACGTCAGCATGTGCATTAAGCTTTGCATTTCCGTTTGCACTTGTGTTTCCATTTTGTTTGATGCTATTGTTGCTGTTATCATTACCATTTGCAATTGCAGTACCATGACCGTATGCATTATGGTTTGCATTTTTGTATGCTTTCATTTCTGTTTCTGTTGGCTCTGCTGTTGCTATTACAGTTACCATTTGCATTTACAATTGTGGTTCCATGAGTGTGCACATGACAGTTTGTGTTTTCATACGGCGTGCATTTCTGTTCACTGTTTACCAGTTGCATTTACAATTGTGGTACTGTAAGCGTGTGTGTTACCAGTATGCTCTGTACGCACTTCTGTTTGTGTCTCCGCTACATCACTGTTTGCTTTGGCATCACTTTTGCTTGCATTTGTATTACTGTTTGCATTACCATTTATGTTTGCATCACTATGTGTGTAACTCTTTGTGCTTGCATTTGTGTTGCACGCACGTTACTATAGTCACACAGAATCAAGTGGTCAGGCCCAGTGCTCCCACCAACTTGCGCAACTTTCTACTTTTCTATTCTTTCTTAAAAAGTATGGAAATTCTATGCAAAAAACTTCATTAATGCATCAGTTAGGGTTCTTCTACAGTGACAAAAGTGAGGAAATTCGATATTAGGGTTCCCACCCCTTGCACCCCACCCCCCTGCCCACAGCAACAGACATCGGGGTGTGTGTTTGGGTCATTGGTCCTAACTCTCACCCCATTCTTCTACACTGCACCACCTCAGCTTGTTTACACATGGAATGGGGTGAAAGTTAGGACCGATGACCTCAATGCACACCCCAATGCCTGTTGCTGTGGGAAGGGTGGGGGAATTGGGTGCAAGGGTGAGAACCCTAATGTCAATTCCTCCTTTTGTCACTGTAGAAGAACCCTAACTGATGCATTAACAAAGTTTTTGCATAGAATATATAATATAATATATATTATGGTAGCAGTAGTGCTACCATAAATAGGATTGAGTAGCCTTTTAAGGTTAAAGGGTCAAACTTTGCACCTTAATAACTTTGTCACTGTTCAATGGATTTGCCTGAAATTTGGAATGCATGATCAAGAACCATACATCTTGGGATCTGCTAACTTTCGTAGTGGTCAGTTATACAGCTGCGGAGTTATTGAGATCTGCATGCGCATTTATTTTTTTGTGTGAATTCTTTGCTTGCGCCTACAGGACACATGGTTTGTGTGACCAGTCCGAAAACTTCAGGAAACATGTGGCTGATGTCCCCTATGTGTGTTTTGAAGATTTTGTGATAAAATATTAAACAGTTTGAAAGTTATTCAAAAAACAAGTTCCCATTATAAGTCAATAGGAAAAGTTAGCAAAAAGTTTGACAGTGTCACAAATGCACTTTTTAGTGTCGCAAATGGCCCTAGTAGTGTAGCAAATCTGCCTTTTTGTTTTCAGTTGGTGATCAGAAAAATGCTTGGCACTTAAAATTGGGACCCTCTAGGAACACAATTATTTTTGTGTTCATCTAGTCGGACCCTCAGGATGCTAGCCATGTCTTTATTTTGGGGTTAAACACCCCAGAAATACTGTATGTTTTTCAAATTTCTGGAAAAAGTAGTGTCACAAAGTAGTGTCACTCTCTCGACACTTTCATGATTTCATTTGTGAAAGTATCGTGATTTGCAACACTATTTTGTGACACTATGCTAAAATAACAGAATTCTTGCCACCCTGCTGCAAAAAAAGCGGTTTGGTCTGCTGGGCTGCAATTTGGAGGAGAAGACAGCCAACATGCCACAGATGTGCCTTTTGGTTGTTTGGTGAAAAAATATTGGAGCTGCAAAGTTACGGGACTCTGAAGTTGATGCTTTTTCCGTGGGTAATATTATGGTGTCCGTTGAGCCTTTTGGGGCCTGTATCTCAGAAACTGTGCAGGATACAGACTTTTGTCAGAAAATGCTTAGCCCCCACTTGGGGCTAAGTACAAAACTAGGTTGGAATGTCATAATTCTTACAAAATTTTCATTTTTGTTCTATGTCCAATTCCTCCTTTTCTGCTCCGAGGCCCCATTATTATGCATACATTCTTTGTATTCACTGTCTTTTTCAATGCAGTTTTGGGGAAAAGAAGGTGTGCCTTTCGTTACTGTGCCAGTTAACATTTCCAGTTGTATTTAATTTACCATTAGCATCACCGTTCCATATGCGCCACAGTGTGCGTAATGGTTTGCATTTTCTTTACGCTTCTGTTTGTGTTACTGTTACCATTTGCATTTCCATTACTGTTTATGTTTTCAGGTTTTTTGTATCAGCCTGTGCATTGCCATTTGTGTTTGTGGTCAACCTTCCGTTTGTGTGTGTCTTTCATTTTGCATCATCGTCACTGTTAGCGTTACCATTGGCATTTCCAATCCGTTACCATGAACCGTCTGGCGTTACAACTTGCATTCCATTTCTATTTCCTTTGGCATTACTGTTGCTGTTACCGTTACTATTTACATTTCAATTGCAGTACCCTGACCATGCGTAATGGTTTTGCGTTTACGTGTGCACTTGCATTGCGTTTCTGTTCCTTGTGACATTCTTTTTTGCTGTAACCTTAACACTTGCATTTAAAATACGGCACTGTCACTGTGCATGTTACCAGTTGCATTTTTATACGCGCCGTGTCCCTTTGCATTACTGTTCCTGGCATCACTTTGCGCTTGTATTTCTATTAAAGTTTGCTTTGCCATTTATGTTTGCATTACCATGTGGGTAACTGTTGCCACTTGCATTGTTGTTCCTCTTACTATGTGACAAGACATCATGTGGTGGGAGTCGCGGGGCCCAAAGGCCCTGCGCTCTCGCCACTGCATTTCATTACTATTTATTGTCCTCATTCTCAAAAAGAAGGGAAATGAGAGGCAAAAAACTCAATTTAATGCATCAGTTAGGGTTGTTCCACAGTGACAAAAGTGAGGAAATTCGGTGTTATGGTTGAAAGCCCCTCTTGGACCCCCCAGCCCACCCCACAACCGGCATTGGGGTGTGCATTGGGGTCTTCGGTCCTAACTCTCACCCCATTCTCCTATTCCTCAGCTTCTTTACACATGTGGTGGAGTGAAATTAGGGCCAACAACTCCAATATGCACCCGATGCGGTTGGGGGTGGGCTGGGGAGAGGTCAGAGGGCTTCAACCTAACACCAAATTCCCTCTTTTTGTCATAATGGAACAACTAACTGATGCATTAAACAGGGTTTTTGCCTCTAATATATTTTTAATATATATATTCTATGCAAAAACTTCATTACTGCATCAGTTAGGGTTCTTCTAATATATAACATATATGCGCACACACATACACTTTTGGTGACCGGGTAGGCCCACTGAGATACAAACAGTTCCTTTTTCAGTGGTGACCCAGAAAGTACATTACATCGGGAAGCGCAATTGTAGACACAAAACAAGTTGTACATAGAGTACCGATTACAAAAACAAGAGCAACAAATGTGGATTAAAAAAATCATGACACATTGCATCACAAAGATGGTACAATCTTGACACCAACATAATATGTAGTGAGCATGGTTCCTTCAATAAAAAAAACATACATAGAGTTACAGCAGTTACATACATAAAGCCTTAACTACAGACGGTAAAATGCAACATTCCTTAGAATACATTATTATAAGCCAGTGGTACTAAGCATGCAGGTTAGAGAGAGTTGGCTAGCTCAGAAGTCAGTGAAAGCAGGGGCAGCTAGGTGGGCTTGTAGTGAGCACTGAAATTAAGAGAGCAAGGAGCAGGCCACGATTGAGAGGGGAAGCAAGTTCCAGAAGAACACAGCAGAAAAGGTGAAAGACCTCTGGGACACAGAGAGAACTGTAGGTTTGGCACTACGAGAGGGATAGAGGCCAACCTGAGAGCATGCTTTGGGAGATGATGTTGGATGAGTCAGTCAGACATGGCAGGTGAATCGATGGACAAGTTTATACATGTACCTTAGGGTGGCATACCATAGAGTAGCATCATAAGACATCAACCCAGGGCAGAAAGGACATCACAATGATGATGCTGATCATTGGACCCCAAGGCAAACCTACCCACTCTGTGGTAGACTTGTGAAATGTGAGAAGATGCTGTAGCAGTGGTCGAGAGGAGTAAATGTGCCCCATATATTAGGAAAGGGAGAACAGTGGCACTTACAATCCTGTGACAGGTGTTTGATGTGAGGAAGGGACAGATCCGGTGAGGACCCTAATTTTTGGGTTGAGGATTTTATTGAGAGCTGCTACATGTACACTCAGAGACAAGAGAATTCAATGTGATTCCAAGGTATTTAAAGGACTTGACAGTTTCAGGAGCATCCCAGTACAAGAACACACAGTGAGAGGGGAAGGGTGTGCAGTGGATTGGGAGAACAACATGCTCTTAGTTTTCTTGGTATTAAGTACAAGTTGCTTTTGGAGGAACCAGTCCTCAAGGGTGTTAATGTCAGATTCCAGCATTGTGATGAGCCAGCAAAGTATGAGGAACAGTGGTAAAGGATGGCATCATTGGCATAAAAGGTGGACCAAAGGCACCACCATAGTTATTAAGAAGATTGTTAATGTATGAGAAAATAGTGGACCCACTATTGAGCCCTGGGAATGCCATGGGTAATGGGCCTTGGATTGAGCGTAGAGAGAGAGAGAGCTTGCCCATTTCACCCCCTGTGTGTGGCCAGTAAGGTAGCTGTGGGTCCATGCTAGGGTGTTGTAGATAAGGCCAAGTCCTTGAAGCTGATGTAATAGCAGATCATGGTTGACCAAACTAAAAAGCCTTGGTCAGGTCAACGAATGTGGCATGGCCTTGGTTCATTGCATGGAATATGTCAGAAGTGGCTCTAATAAGGGCTGTCAGGTTGCTGTGTTTTTCTAAAACCATGCTGGGAGATTGCAAGCAGCTGATGGAGGTCTACATAGTTCTGCATGTGGTCATAAAGTATTTTCTTGCATCTTAGCAAGGGACATAATATTGAAATAGGGTGGAAATTTTAAATTGAAGAGGTAGATCATTCCTTATGAATGGGGACTACTACCCACTGCCTTTCATTTTGCAGAGACTGTACAAGAGATGAAAGATCAGTTAAATAGGTCACATACTGAGAGAGTGAGGGCATCAGCTCCTAACTTAAAACATTTAGTTTCTAGAATGTCATGCCCTGGTGAGCCGGCAGACTTCCCCGAGGGTAGCAAGTTTTAGGTGAAAGGTAAGGCATGCCATAGAGTTGACTGCTGTCTGTGGGTCTGGCTGGGAGTGGGAGGAAAAATTAGCTAATATAGAAGTATATTTCTGAAGATCAGTGAAGAACTCATTGAAGCCTGAGGCAATGGGGGGGGTCACTGAGGATGGCACCTTGTACATCAAGGGAGCTAGCGATCTCAGAGGTGTTGCACTTTAAAAGAGAGTTAACATGTCTTCAGAATTCTTTTAGGTTGCTGTGGTGCTCTGTCTGGAATTTCTTAAAATGTATGCATTTTCCCTTCTGGATGGCATTCTTGCAGCTGTTCCTTAGCTGCCTGTAAGAATGCCAATCAGCAAGTAGCCCACGACTCTTGTAAATATGCCAGGCTCTATCGTGTAAGGACATGAGCTGCCTCAGTCCTTTAGAAACCAAGGAGTTTTGATACCCTTTGTACAGAATCTCTTCTTAGGAGCATGGAGGTCAACAATGTCAGCACATTTTGTCACAAAGAAATCTAGAGCTAAATTAACATCCAGAAGGGTATTTATTGGACCTCAATCCTTACCTTGAATTGCCTCCAAAAAGGTTTTGGAGTCAAAATTGGACATGTCCAGAGCCACTATTACCTTTGGTGGAGGGTTAGGGAAGTTACTGCACCAGATACAGAGTATTGGAGAGTGGTTGCTTATACTGTTGGAGAAACATAGAAACATAGAAGTTGATGGTAGATAAGGACAGCAAGGCCCATCCAGTCTGCCCATTTCTTTTTCTACCTTATAAATGTGCCATCGTCCTTTGCTCTGTCAAACATCTATCTATTCATACTCATCTGTATTGCTCCCTTATGCCTAATCCATGCCTGTCTGAAGCCTTGCACTGTATTCATATTTACCACTTCCTGAGGTAGGCCGCTCCATACATCCACCACCCTTTCTGTGAAAAAGAACTTCCTCACATTACCCTTTAATTGTCCTCCTTCTAATCTCATGCTGTGTCCTCTTGTCCTGCTATTTTTCTTATATTGAAACATGTTAGACTCTTTCACCTTGTTAATGCCCTTAAGGTGTTTGAATGTTTTGATCATATCACCTCTCTTCCTCCTTTGCTCTAGGGTATACATATTTAGCTCCGTTAATCTGTCCTCATATGTTTTCTGATGCAGTCCCTGCACCATTTTGGTTGCCCTTCTCTGGACTGTTTCAATTTGGTTAATGTCCTTGTGAAGGTGTGGCCTCCAGTACTGCACACAGTACTCCAGATGGGGCCTAATCAGTATCTTGTTAAGAGGGATTATTACCTCCCCTTCCAACTTGTGATATCCTTACTAATACACCCTAACATCCCGCTAGCCTTACCTACTGCTCTAATGGTCTGCTTGGATGATTTCAGGTCATCAGTGATGATGATGCCCAAGTCTTTTCTTCTCTTGTGACTGCCAGCAACTCCCCTCCCAGCCTGTATGTGGCTTCAGGGTTTCTCTTCCCTATGTGCATGATCTTGCACTTCTTTGCATTAAACCCCAGTTGCCACTCTTCCAACCATTTTGCTAGTTTATCCAGATCTCTTCTCATTGTGCCCACCTGGATCATCTACTCTGTTGCAGATCTTGGTGTCATCTGCAAACAGACAAACCTTACCCTCCAGTCCATCTGCAATGTCACTGATGAAGATATTGAACAGGACTGCCCCAGGACTGATCACTGAGGTACTTCACTTGTGACTTGCATCTCTTCTGGAGATCCCATCACCACAAAGACATAGACAGAGTGGAGGCTGTCCAGAGGAGGGCAACCAAAATGGTGCAGGGTCTGCAACAGAAGGCATCTGAAGAAAGACTAAAGGAGCTTCATATGTATACCCTTGAGGAAAGAAGGAGAGAGGGGACATGATAGAAACTTTCAAGTACCTCAAGGGAATCAACAAAGTCCAAGAGGGTAGCATCTTTCAGAAAAAGAGATGTGTAAGAACAAGGGGGCACAATTTGAAGATAGAGGGGGGATGGCTCAGAGGTAATGTGAGGAAGTATTTTTTCACAGAGAGGGTTGTGGATGCATGGAACTGCCTCCCTGAGGAGGTTGTGGAGTTGAGAACAGTGGGGTAATTCAAGAATGCATGGGACAGACATAAGACAGTCCAAGCGGGGGTAGGAGGAAGTAAGCTGTTGGTTGAATAGAATCTGCAGATTATCTGCAAGGCCCCTACTTTTCTGCGGCACAGTGGGACCAAGTTCTACAGCAAGACTACCATTTGCTGCAGAACTTCTGTGGCAGTGGTTTGTAATTTCTGCAGAAGTTCTGCGGCACTAACAAACTACCATATCACAGTGTCAGCTTGTCATCCTGACTTCACTTTCATGGCAGTGTTATAGCAATCAGGATGGGGGAAAGCACAGTAGCACTAGTTAAAAAAATAACTGAATTATAGAAATAATTGTATGCCTAAAAAATCAAAACAAATGTCTCTGCCTACTGCATAAATGAAATATGTAGAGGGGACCTTATGTGATAAATAAGGTATTTCTATATGCATGGTATCTATACCACTAATGAGGTCTCCACTGTGTATCAGTTATATATTTATACGCAATATATAACATACATGCAAATGTGTGTGTGTGCATAGTGAGAGGGACATACTGTGTGTGTGTGTGTATATAATATGTGTGTGTGTGTAAATTTTTTTAATTTCCTTGAAATTGCATCCTCATTCATACAAGTCCCATTGGATATGGAATAAACAGAATAGAGGAGTTATTGTAAAACTCATTTTTCATGCCAACCTGCTTCCTCTGACACTACATAACACCATCAGGCCATGCCATGCATGTAAACTGATTGTGAGCCCTTCACAATGTGCCCACCATGTGACAGAACACTGCACCATACCTTCCCAGGCTCAGAGCAGTGATGTGTTCTTCAATCCTTAGCTGCCCAGCCAGCTCCCAGAGCTAATCTTTGAACCTGAGTTGCTGGCACAGAAATGTAACATGCTACCCTCTGGCCCAAAAGCTGGCCCTGAACACATTTCTCCATAACTTTTGGGTGACTCTATCAACCAGTAACAATATGTAATCAATAACCCTGGCAAAAATAGTGTACAGCACAATTATTTATTTAACAGGTCTTTTCTTTCAACAGGTCTACACATTATTATATTCTTTTCAAGATCATAACCAGGCAATCACCCAAACCACCAAAATAGGCTGAAGCTGCTTCAACCTTATTTTGGTAGTTTTGGTGATGTCTGGATGTTGAAAAGTTTGAGTTTACCAAGAGCACCTCCTATTTTTTCCTTTTGTGAGCCCTTTTGTTTGATTTTCACACTATTATATTCCACTTTCCTGGGCATAATTACTTTATTTTTCTTAAAAATGGTAGGTAAATTCATTTTACCAGTTATTCATTTCAGATGACATTGCTATACCTTAAAGGCACAAATAGGTTTGCACAAAGTGAGGCATGGACTTAACAGGTCTATGCCATTGTCAAGGTTTTGTTTAAGTTGGCCCAAGTACAATAACGTAAGACTGAAAATTGTATTAGGCTGTAGTGCAGGTTGAGCAAATATCAAAATGCCTGAGGTGCTGTACTACCGCCTCTGGCAGTGGGAACTGTGGTAGATAAGTGACTGTTCATTTCTGTTGTAGAATGCAGTCATTTTATTAGCTAATTTATGATGTTATAGCAATGATAACATCACATTCTAAGCATAGAGGAATTTCGGATATAAAAAGAGGGGAAGGGAACCAGGTTCTATGGATAAACAGAATTATTAATAAAAAATCACCAAGAACAGTGAATTCTGTGGCATTGCAGAAGTTCTGCAGTATATTGCAAATTCTGCACAAAATTCTGTGGCTGCAGAATTCTAGGGGCCTTGCTTATCTGTTAGGTAGGAAAATGGGCGGACTAGGTGGGCCAAGTGGTCCTTATCTGCAGTCACATTCTATGTTTGTTTCTATGTTCTGACTATACCATTTACCACCACTTTCTGTTTTCTGCCCGACAACAAATTTAGCACCCATTGAACTCTGACCAACCCGAGCCTACCCAGCTTATTAATCAATCATCTATGTGGAACAGTATTGAAAACTTTGTTGAAGTCAAGGTAGGCACATCACATGCTCCCCCTTAGTCCACCACTCTGGTTACCCAGTCAAAGAAATCTATGAGATTAATTTGATAGGACCTTCCTTTGTAAACCCATGCTGTCTTGGATCCTGTGCACATATTGATTCCAGGTGTTGCACTAGCCTTTCCTGTAGAGCGAACCTCTACTAATTTTATCTTGGAGGGACAGTTGGTAACCACCCAGTTGAGTAAAGTGTGATTACCCGACTTTGAGTTGATGTACATGGAGCTGCCAAGAATTTGGACCAAGTTAGATGGTCCATTTAGTAGAGCCAGAGTTCAACCAATCAACACTGAAGTCAATCCTGTGCACCAGGTCATGTTACAGGAGGTTCATGAGGGAGGTAAGGAAGGAGGGAGACATGAGGATGCTACCTTAGGGGCAGGTATACACATCCAACCAATATTTTCTTTACTGAGCTGTGGGTGATGGAAAGGAATATGCTTCCACCTCAGTGGACTCGGACCAAGCACAGAAATTTGCATAGCGTCAAGGTTTTCTCTGGTGTACATTATGATACCACCACCCCTTTTGTTCCAATGATCAAGTCTGAAGCATTTGTACCCAGATAGGGCAACCTCATATTGCCTAATGCTTGGTTTCAGCAAAGTCTCAGAGAGGCCTAGAGTGTTGGGAGAGTGATGATTAACCCAGGCTTCCAGCTCTGGCAATTTTGGTCTAAGGCTGCCCACATTTAAATGTGCTATTTTCAGTCCCTTCTTTACCTGATGTGATGCTGCAGTAGGGAGAGTGGCATGGGAATGAATTACTGGCCCAGGATTAAGCTCATCACCTGCTAGGACTAATAGAAGGAGAAGGAGGAGTAATGGCCTGATGGAGAAGGCAAGATGTTGTTTGAGATGTAGGGTAGCAAATGCAGAAGTTTGAAGCCTTTTGGCTAGCCAAAGACCTAGGTAGGCTATATCACATTTGGCAGATGGATTGGTATGTATGCAGACAGGGATTCATGATTAAAATGATATGGAGTGTCTGACTCACAATGGTGGGTGTGTAACATCTATGGCTAGGGGGTAGTCTGCTCTGTAGAGAAGCAACAGGCTGAATGAAATGAACAGAAATACTAGCCTGGCTGTAGTGGATGAAGCAGCAGTCTATTGAGCTATAGAAGAGTTAAGGTTACCTAAGGGTGGTAATACCCTTCAGCCAATGAGAGAGCTTGAGGGGTATGGGGAGGTGCCAAAGTAGATTTAACTGAGGCTGGGCATGGGGGGTGTGGGTGGGTGAAAAATACTGGCCATAGAGAGCTTTCGGAGTTGGCAGCTTAAGGCAGCATTCAGTTCCCGGCCCAGAGAACAAGCCTGTATTTTTTGTAGGGAGTGGCTGAAATTTAGTGGCCAACACAAATCTTTTGGTGGAGTTCCACAGACAGGCTAACAAGCCTGTAACCCCTAAATTACTACTGTCCCAAGAAACTGTTTCAGGCAGTCTGCAGAAGCACAGAAATTTGCCCTTTAAGTTTGAATTTAGATCCCTGAGAGTAAGATGAAGGTGATTGGATACAGCTGAGAACAGCAACCAATAGGGTCCTTAGCACTTGCCTATGCAGCCAATCAGGTCACTGTACTAGAAGCTGGAGTTCTGTACCTTGTTGTTCTGAGGTCT